>JBAPGN010000499.1:9630-27006 GCA_037355405.1 Vitis amurensis | reverse complement strand
ACTATATCCCATTAATACACCTACAGAACTAAGCCTAACAAATCTAACCTACCTTCTTTTCTTCCGCACCATTTTCCACCTTCTCACATTCTTCTTAAGAAATATATCCCTAACCCTAAGCTCAGCCATCTTCTCCAAGCTTATTGGAGACATAGAAATGGTATCATTGATGTAGCATCCATTGAGAACATTAGGTTTAACCCCTCCATATGAATGTATTTAGGCATATTATTTGTGTACTTTTCGGTAAATTTTTATTGCTAAAATGTTTGGGGGACACATTAAGGAGAAAAAACAAAGAATGGTGAAAAAGAAAAAGGGAACATTGACGCGACCTGCGAGGTCAAACCTCAGCCACATATCCATTGGTGCAATTTGCAAGGTTATGCGTACAAAACCCTAATTAAGTCAAGGTCAGTGTCAGTCTTGCCACGGTAGTGTGCACACAGATATAGCTTCATGGAGCCATTTTTGATAAGAGTACGATGGTTTTAAAAAATAATTCTTAAATTATTATATTAGGAAAAATAATTTTAAATCTATCAAAATTTTACCCATAAAAAAAAAGATAAAATAAATTAGAAGTGAAAAATTATCTTCATAAAAAAAAAAGAGAAAATAAATTAGAAGTGAAAAACTATCTCCATAAAAAAAAAAAGAGAAAATAAATTAGAAGTGAAAAACTATCTTTTCAAAAAGACGATTTATAAACTTTTAAAAAAATTATATATATAAAAAAAAATTCATATTTTCAATATGTGATTTCTAAAATTCCATATTTTATCATATCTTTAAAAGATGATTTAAAAAAAATTTAAAAAGTGAGAAATTGTATCTTAAAGAAATGATTTTCACAAAAAAAAAGTGAGAAATAAATCGTCTTTCAATATAGGATTTTCACAAAAAATAAATAAATTAAGAAGTGAGAAATCGTCTCTTGAAGAGATGATTTTCACACAATATATATATAACAAGTGAGAAATTCTCACTTAAAAAAAAAACCTTCAAAAATCCACTTTCATTCTTTATTTTACCTATACAAAAATACAATTATTATAAATATGTATTATAAAATTAATTAATATTATTTACTAAATTTAATATACAAATAACATATTAAATTTAATATAAGATAAATAATATTTATCTATTGTTTTTTTTTCTTTTTTTTTCTCTTACTTTGGAATTAAAAAAACTATTATCAATTTATGTGAAAAATGAGTTTTAAAAAAATTGTTATTAATTTATTAAATAATTATTTATAAAATACACAAATTTGTTTTGTTTTAATTTTTAAATTAATTTTATTATATAAATTTTAAGATAAAAAATGTTAATCTTTAAGTTAAAAATTTTCCACCCAACAAAGAAAAAAAAATAATAAGTGAAAAATTCTCACTTGAAAGAAAAAAAAACTTCAAAAATCCATTTTTCCATTCTCTATTATTATCATACAATAATAAAATTATTATAAATATATATTATAAAATTAATTAATTTTATTTACTAAATTTAATATATAAATAATATACTAAATTTAATATAAGATAAATAATATTTATATATATATATTTTTTCTTTTACTTTGGAATTTTTTTTAAAAACTATTATCAATTTTATGTGAAAATTAAGTTTGAAAAAATTGTTATTAATTTATAAAAAAAAGAAAAAAAAACAAAAATATGATAAATTGTCTCTTCAAGAGTTGATAATTATATTATTGTATAAGTAGAATAAAGAATGGAAAGGTGGATTTTTAAAGGGTTTTTTTTTTTTTTTTTAAGTGAGAATTTCTCACTTGAGATGATTTTTCACTTTTAAATTTTTTTTGGAAATTATCTCTTAAAAAGATAATTTCTCATTTAAAAAATAGAATTTTAGAAATCGTGTATTATAAAAACTATTTTCTTAAAATTTCATAAATTGTCTTTTGAAGAGATGATTTTTTATTTATAATTTATTTTCTTTTTTCTATCTTAAGTAAAAATAGATTTAGAATTATTTTTCCTTTTACAGTAATTTAAAAATTATTTCTTAAAACTAACGTAATCTTATAAAAAATCCTTTTATATAATCTATTTTCTTTTCTATCAAGATAAAACCATGATAGATTTAAAATTATTTTTCCTCGATGCTTTAAGAATTATTTTTTACTCTTAATAAAAAAAAAAAAAAGAGAATTGGGCTTTAGACCCATTTGGTTTTGATAATTAATAAAGAGTCCATCAAACACCCATAATTGATTACAAGGATATGAGATGGGAATAGACAAAAATACCCACTTGACTCATTTTTGTTTTTATTCTACCACCATTTTACATTGTCAACTATTCTTCTTATTAACCATTTTTAGATTTTTCATTATTTTTTTAAACTCTTTTATAAATAATTTGAAAAATCAACATTATTTTTTTATTTTTAAATTATAAATAAAAAAATTAATTAATGATTCAAAGAATATTTTGGAAAATACTTTCTAAAAAATATTAATTTAAATAAATAAAAATTACATTTTACATTTATTTTTATCTTTTATATTTTAGAAGTAAATAATTTAATGATTAACATACTATTTAAAATAAATATATTCACTATTTTATTTTTTTTATATTAAAAGTATTTTAAAGTTTTTTTTATTATTATAAAATAAAAAGTTTAATTTTTTTTAATCTTCTTTCTTCCTTATTTTTAATAACTTTTTGAACATGACTTTTAGTAATAAGTTATATGAAATGTTACAAATTTGTTTATTAAGGATTTATTTTAATGATTTGAATTAATTGAAAATTTATTAAAATAAGAAAAAGAAAAAGAAAGAAAGATGATGGATGGAAAGTTTTTATTTTTAAGTACTCAATTAAAATGTTTCACATGACCTAATTTTAGAAGTGGATTATATCAATACATAATAGAGATTGAATTTTTCTTATATAAAATGGTTTGAAATGTATATTTACTTATTTTAGATGAAAACAAGTAGTTAAAATTATATAGATTATATTTGAGTTTGGTTTTTAAAATATTTTTCTAGTTTTTATTTTTATTTTTAAAAATATTTTTATTTTCTATATCGTCTCTTTTTGAAAATATTTTTAATTAAAAAATGAAAGTATTTTTTAAAATTGAAAATTGAAAACCTTGTTTAGTACTATTTCTTTATATGAAATAAAAAAAATAATAAATTTTATTTATTCGTTATTGCGCCACTGTACAATTGTATTACACTAACTGTATAAGGGAAATGTACTAAGTGTACAAAGGTGTACAAGGCTACCATTTGTGAAATATTATAATTGATTATAAGTCATTCCTTTATTTTTTTATCACTCACGAATTGTACACATATGTCATGCACTTTATTTAATTTCCCACATGGAAATTCCAATATTTTTCCTAATAAATAATATTTGGAGAAAAGATTTTTTGACCTTAAATCATCTACCATCTTCTCAACTAAATCATTGGAAATATGGTTAAATACTCCTACGTAGACACATAACTTAAGAGGCGATATAAAATTTGTGTATTGTATAAGTGTATTACACTAACTGTACAAGGGAAATGTACTAATTGTACAAAGTGTACAAGATTACCCTTTGTGAATTATTTAATCAATCTAACCACTTTTTATTTTCCTTGTCACCCAATGATTGTACGTTCTAGTCATGCATTTTATTTAACTCTCACATGAAAATTCTAATATTTTCCCTAATAATGATATTTGGGGAAAAAAAATTGATCCTAAGTCATCCATCATTTCTTAATCAAACCATTGGAAATATTATTAATACACCTACATAACATATAACTTATGAGAAATATGAAATTTGTGTCATTGTACAAGTATTACACTAACTGTACAAGAGAATATGCTAAGTGTACAAGGTGTACAAGGCTCCTAATAGGTTTTGTACAATTTTTAAATAACTTGAATTTGACATTAAGACGATTATTGATAGTTTTTTTTCTTTTTTTTTACCAAACTATGTCATTAAGACATTCCTACAAAAATTAACACAGGAAATAAAATAAAATCAATCATTGTTGAATTGTTCATTATAAGTAACTAAATGAAATATATATTTTACTATCAATTATATTTGATTGTTCTTTATAAGTAAATTAAATGAATACATATTTTTACTATTTTGCCTTTATAAAACATAATTTCATTGTTATCAATAGAGATTAAAAAAATCATATTTAAATGGAATTATAAATAAATAAAAATTATTTTTATAACATTTTTATTTTTTTTAAATCATTAATTTAAATTATGAAATTAGTTTTAAAATTAAAAATATTTGTTGTAATTATAGTTTTGAAGATTTCATGATTTTTATCATATTACTTTGAAAAAATTGCTTTAATAAGAAAGTATTTATTTAATGGTTTTAAATATTTAAATCTTTATTAAAAAATATTTAGAATTAGTGTGGAGAGCAATTAGGTAATTTTGGAATGGAGAAATTTTGAATATTTTTGAAGACTTTAATTCGGCCAATTACCCTATTTACACTTTCAAAATTATTGGAAGGTTGATAAATTAGTCTTAAAAATATTGTCTTCTTGATTAATATTATATATATGCATGTGAGTGTTTACATAATTTTTGAAAAAATAATAAACACCATGTGTCTAATTTGCAAGTTAGAAAAAAAAATTAATAATATTTTATGAGGTATTTAAAAAGTATTTATTATATATTCTATAAATTTAAAAAAATATAATATTTTATGATATCTAATTTACAAGTTGGAGTAAACAAATAATACTAATATTTTATGAGGTGTTTAAAAATTATTTAATATATATGAGAAATAATATAAGTTTTGAAATAAAGAATGATATTTTACTATATATTATATAAAGTTTTCAATATATTTAAAAATATTTATTATATATTATGTAAGTTTGAAAAAAAAATATTTGATGAGATATTTTAAAATTATTAACTTCAAAAATATATTTGATAATAATAATTTTTAACCATCTTTCATATTTGAGGAAAAAAAATAATTCAAGTTGGTTTCACTATTAAATAGGTGAGAGAAGGGTAAAAGAGTCAAAGAGTCAAAGAGAGAATGAGAAAGGTGAGATGAGTGGTTACTTTTTTCATTTAATAGTCAAGGGCGTTTTAGGAATTTTTTAAAGACAATATCCTTATTTTTAATTTCCACTCTTTTATCGGGTGTTGGGTTTAAATATAAAACTTATATGTACCATACATTAATTTTTGGGTCCAACACAATTTTCCCAAAAAAAAAAAATCCCTTCGTAGGGACAGCTCCTGACGCACATTATGTCGTGGTAATTCGTATCTTAGAAAGGACAGATAAATTCATGACAATATACAAGGCTTTAGCGTGAGAGGATCTATGTGGAGTCAGGAAAGAGATTTTCAGATATTATTTCGGCAGTCTAGCACTAGAGAAACCTATAGGTCTCTATTCCTTCACCCCGATCACCATCATCATTACATCATCACCAGTACCACCACGAGCATCAGCACCATCGCTATCCTGGTAGAACCAGCACCGTCACCAGCACTAGGATCAGTTGCACTACCAGGACTATCACCATAGGCCAGCAATATAATTAGCACCTACTCGTGGGAATTCAATTATTATCGGGTCAAATATATATTACATAATTATTATAAAGTAACACGACCGAATAATTCTTTTAATCTATTTAATACTTATGTTTTTTATTTAATAGTGGGATTGAGTTAAATTTTACATAAGTTTATATAATTAATATATTAATTAAAAATATTATATCTTGATTAGTCAATTTATTATTTAATAATTAAGTTATTTTATTGAATAATTATATTGAATTAGATCTTGTATAATTTTATAAAATTAATGTCTAATGTTTATAACTTAATTTATCTATTTATTTTTAAAAATAAATTTAAAATAAATCAAATATGGATTAAATAATTTAAAATGAATTATAATTAAATTAATCGCATGATTATTAAATAGATTATATTCATGTTATGAGGTTAGTTAAAAAATTATCTATTTATTAAACAAGTTCACAGATTTGAATTAAATCTTACTATACTTAAGTCAAACCTACAAAAACCGTGTTGGGTTTAATTCACATTAGTGAATTGTGTCAAGTTTTGCCACCTCTACTAACACCGATAGCACTATTAACACCTTCACCAATAATAACATTAATTGCATTATCAGCATTAGCAACACCAACACTAGCACCAAAAGTACCACCATCATCTATTTATTCTAGAAGGATATTTCCTTAGAATTATATTCGTTTGTGTTGATATACTATGTATTGTTTGAAAACATATTTCTCTTTGGTGTATGCTATATGTTAATATCAAAACATGAAAATTTAGTTTTCAATGATAGATATAGATATCTCATACAATAGTAAATTATCATACAACGATAATGCAGTACACCATATATTATAATCCAAATTTACAATATCTTGAGTGATAATATTACCACAAATAAACAATGAAACATCTCTATGTAAGGTACATATGGAATCGTCTAACCCTCATCATAATGATATTGATTATTATACCTAATACTTGTTATAAGTGGCATTGGGACTTTAGGTTTCATCAACACCTCCTAAATATTTTATGAAAGAAAAAAAAATTAGTTCATTAAGGTACCACAAGATATTGTAAATAATTAGACTTAATATTCATGAAATTCCCTCCCCAGAGTGGTTGTCGTGACTAGTGGCATGGATCGAAGAGTAAGGAAGGTAAGATACTATTTGCATCATTGAACTCCGGTATACTCCATTTTTTTTAGAAGTAAAAGTTATTCTAGGATCTTGTTCATGAAATTTCCTTGTATCAATCTTACTAATTAGAATAACCATTCTATTTCTTTTACCGATCTTTCTTATTTATTGATTATTACTTTTTTATTAGGATGAATTATTTTTGTTATGCAGAGATTTGTGCCGTCTACCATTTTAAACTTTCTAGTATGGATACATCAATAATTATCATTAACTCAAAAAAATTAATAGGTGTCTAGAGGTTTAATATTAGACATCTTAATAGGTGTTTGAATGTTTAACATCGAATACTTAAGAGGAGTCCAAAACATGTGTTAAATACGAAATTTCTAGTATTCTACTACCAAACAACTCCTAAGGTGTTTGAAACTTAATTCTCAAACACTTTAAAGAGTGTCTAACCTTGAAATTTCAAATACTAATATTTTTTAGTCCTTGATTAAGTTGGTAAAGAATTGAAAAAATAAATCTAGAAATCATACCTCTTTATTTTTAGTATTATTGGTGAGGATTATTTCCTTATCCATTGCTTTGAAAACACAACTTCTCTTAGGGTTATGGGGAAAATGGAAGATAAGAAATGGAGGAATTGGAAAGTGTGTTGAATTGTGTTATTTTGGTCCTTAAAAAGTTCGTCTATGGGGTGGGGGAGATGAGATTTTAGGTGGGGCATTTATAAGTTCTTTTCCAATTTTATATAAATTTGGAAAAACCGGTACAAACAAATAAAACCTACGTACCTTGTAACCAATGAGACAATTCAAATCTAGAAGTAATAAAGAAAAAAAACAAACAAGGAAAAAGGAAAGCAAAGGGTAGGGCGTGGTATTTATTGTGTTTGCATTAAATGAATTGATGTAATATTGTTGTAGAATCCTATCTAAAGGTATAAAAAATCATCTCACCCATGAGTAAGGTTATTCACTTACTCACAAGAGATGATCTTCAAAATCAACATCCTTTCCTATCTAATGTTGAAGCAAACAAAAAACAGACATTTCCAAAGCACTACCCTTTGGCCACCCAACCTTAAAGTCCACCTAAATGCATGCAAGACTCGATATTATAGAAAAGAAATCAATTATCATTTGACATTGTATGCGGCAAGATTGAAAAACATAACAAAAAAGGTTAAAAAAAGTAAAGGGAAGCAAAGGCCCTCCTAAGGACCTAAGGAAGATGCTATAAAAAAACCCCAACCTTGCATTAAAGGATCAAGGACACTACTATGTAAAAGCACCTACAACACAATTTATTTCTTCCTTCAACTTGTCTGTGCATGAGGTAGAGCCTCTACCCCACTAGAATTTTGGAAAACTGTACCTGGCATGATCCATCATCCATGGATAGATTCCCAGGCACATGTCCATGTCGTTGAGTCCACTTTTTTCGCCTTTTGGCTCCTTTGGTTGACCTTTACAACCCAAAGACTTTCACTTTCCCCCACCCCCCACCCCCACCCCCCACGACAAAAAAAAAAATGAAGGGTTATAGAAACAGGAAATCTAGGAAGAAGAAAGGACTGATGTGATATTTTCAGTCATGACCTGGTGGCATATTTGCAGGTGGACTCATTCTCTCGGGATATATCATATCTTTCTTGGTGACGCATAACCATACCTTAAAAAAATCCCCAGTGTTGGCTGAGGAGAGTGAAAGATGATCATTTCTGTGAATTCATTACATCCGCCTCCCATGAGTCCATGATCAATTATAAATTTGAAAAAAAATAAAAATAAAGACTTTTTAAATTAAATTATCAGCGTGTTAATATTTGAATAAATCTTGAAGATTTGGGGAAAACTTAGAACTATGTACTTAACAAAAAAAGGTTTGAAAATTCTTGATCTATGGCACTAGGACTGGCCTCTTTAAATGTTTTTGTTATTAATACCATCACAATAAATAAACTACTTTCACAAATGCTAGTACTAATCTATTTATGGGCAACTAGTTTCATTTCAGTGAGGTACTATAGTTAATTAGTAGTTAGTTCATCTATAGTTATTTTTTCTTGTTGAGAGATTGTGGTTAATTTTGATCATCTGAAAACTTCTTTCTACATAAATACTTTACTGCTCTTCATTATGGCACCTGAGTATCAGCCCTTTACATTTTTCTTTCTAAAATCTGGTATGCATTCATTCATTCATTTTCTATAAATTCTTAATTTTTCAAACAAATCTAGATAATGGTTTTATAAGATGGTAAGAGGAGTTACCTACAAAAGATTTGATGAAGAAAACTATAAGGCATTTTTACGAGAAAATTATTTTCGATATAAATTAAAATTAGAGTTAATTTTATTCACATACCCTAAAATGATGAATTTTAAAAACAATGATGGTTATGTATATTTATAATAAATCTCAAGAGATTTGAGTGGAATTAATCTTTCAAATTATTATATATATATATATTAGTGAGGTATTTTCTGTCAAAAAAAAAAACTTACTATTTTAAGAATTGAGTTAATTTGAAAAAACATTAAAAATGCCAACCATATCTTTTTATGCTTGTTTTAGACCCTCTCATGACATATTTTTTTAGCGAAGCAAATGTTGTATGGAATTTGAATTCACGAAAGAATGAAGTGTGTTTGCAAAGTCCATATAATTCATTAAAGAGTGGAAATAATGATGTACAATCTCGCACTAATTACATATTCAATGTAATGGCCCTTAGTACTGCATGCAGTTAGCTTCTCAATTAATTTTCTGGCCCGGGGAAAGAAAAAAGGCTTTCTGCCATGCATGTGCCGATGGTCCTCTAAATTTATCATTTGGTATCCAAGCAAATATCTGTTGAGGTCATTGCGCCTTTGATTCTTGGTATGCGTCTTAGGGATAGTACTGAAATTTTGAAGGGCTATTAGGTAACCAACCCAAAATAATTTGGTCCTGGCTAGATTAACGAGGATGCCCATGTCAAGTTGATGTAAAGTTTTGGTTTGAAAACGATATTAAATCAATGTTCCATTCGATTGCTCAGAAAGGGTACGAAAAGAAATAGATCTAAATGATGGGCAAGTGACTAACAAAGAACTAACCCTGTAGTCTGAACCATTCTAGGGTTAATTTACTTAAATTCTTTTTCCAAACTTAAAATTTACTTGCATGCTTTCAGGTCTCATGCATGCATTTTGGTCAGGTGGGTTTCCCTTGAACATTATGTGATTTCCCTTGGAAACCAAAAAGAGAACGAACATTTAATTTCTTCCAGTTACCTTGCTTTTCCGAGCATCCAAATGGCCCCTAACGATCACTAGATTTACTTCTAGCTAGATAAGTAGGTACATGGAAAGAGAATGCGGATGTCGGCTAACTCGGACACGATCATGTGCATGGATTGTTGCCTCGCAACTTGGAGACCATTAAAGATAAGGTCGTGTCATAAGGAAACGACGTACTAAAACTGCAAATGAAGGTGCAATAGATGTTATAGCTGTTCTGGTGCATAGGCCACATTTTCAACGCCAAAATGGTTCTTTTATAACCTTGTCCAGGGCCAAGTAGCCCTACAGCCGGCCCCCCTACCTAATGGCTCCTTCCTTCCATACTTCCTCATTTCTTTGCCCAGCATAGAGAACAATACACACACCCACCACTCTCTGGCCCATTGTCCGGGAATTAATGTGCACAACAAATTGATGGCTTGGCAAATGGAGTAATTGTCTCCTCTGCTCTTAGCGAACCCAATGCCATGGCACTAACTATCATCTCTTCTTACCTAGATATGTTACTTGAGCTCCAGTTAGCTCCCTGATAATGAAACACGAAACTACCCATATTTAATAGATTTAATTTGTTTTGGTGAAACATATCATAAAAGGTGAATTGGACAAACGATGTGTTCATGGTGCCCTCCTACATAAAAAATTTGGTGAATTAAATTAATTATCACTAATCGATCATCAAAATTATGATTCCTCAGCTCAACAATTTTGACCTTAATAAGTGATGGTTGATACACATCGAACATGTGGTGTGTAATTTAAAATGTGATATGTGGCAAATTTTGAAAATTTATAAAATAAAATTTTTAAAAATAAATAAATTAAAATCAAAAAGAAAATTTTTTAACAATATATTTTCTTATGACAAATTTATTAAACGAGGGAGACAAACTGCTAAAATCCATGAGCCAAATTCCTAGAATTGGGTACCCAAATCCTGAGGATTCCCAATTTAATTCCTTAGCTTAATCTATAAATAAATAAAGATGACCTCCTTTCACGTTGGATTGGAAAATACTTACAAGATGCCCTTAAAGTTTAAGAAAGGCCAATAGGTTAATGAGGATAACGGTTAGATTGTCATTGCCCAATAGCTCTGTAGGCCCATGACCTCTGACAAAGTGAAAGCACCCATTGCACCTTTGTTAAAGGAAACAAGCAAGCACACACTCACTTGCTAAAACCAAGACACTTGAAAATTATCTACTGCCCATCACCTTAGTCTCATTAAGGGTAAAGGGCCAAGGTGTAAACACCTTTCAATATTAAAATACACTGACAATATGCTAAAAAAAATAATAATTAAGTTTGCCACCCTACTTAAGTTTATTTTTGTAATGGATTTAAGACGTCACAAATTTCTAAAATATCTATTCCTTCGTAAATTAAATTACTTGTTACTTATATATAATTTTTTATCAATAGAAATTGCAACAGTAAATATCCATCTATAAAAGTGTATTATTGCGATCAATTTAAACCAATACAAATAGACAAATATAGTTGTTATAAAAATAATTTATTCATATAAAAATAAATGACCTTTCACAAACAATTTTTTTTAAAAGAAAATTACTATTCAGTAAAATAGTGTAATTATAATATATACTAGTTGATGCAAATATCAACATACATAATTTTTTTTGTGTAATGAATACAAATTCTTTTGATAATAGTTATAAAATAAATATAATCTAGCATGAGACAAGCGTGGACCTACATTTTTCATGTGTGTCCCCACTCAATCGGCGATACTTGCTTTTATTGGTGAAAAATTTGGTTTTAGAAAAGTCGGATAAGTCACCACTTATTTTATTTTATTTTAAAAGGGAAAATAAAACAAGAAAGAAAACTTTAAAGAAGTGACTCCATAGTTTTTCGAAATGCATGTCTTTGAAAAATCCAAGTCTAGGTCCGGGGATCAGGTTACTTATTGGAAAGGTACTTCTAAAAGGTAGCACCCCTCTAAGCCCTATAAAGGTCTTTACTGACTAAGTTGAGGGAAATGAGACAATTAATTGATTGATTGAGGATATCTAGGTAGACTGAGGTGATTTAAAAAATAGCATGTTAAACGAGAAAAGTCAAATCATGATCATAAAAGATTTAGGGTGCGTACTTGGACTACTTCTTAAGCACTATCACAAGACATCAAAATTAATTCAAATAGCATATCATCTAGTATGCGCTTTATCAGAAATAATTGAACAATGAAACAAATATTAAGACACCCAAACACTATCAAATATAGGCGTAGTTCACAGTGACAAGGATATTCACATAATTTAGAAGGTGGGTGATAGAAGGTGTACCTGGATAGCATAGATAACTTATAATGTGTTTCCTCGGGACATGGAGGTTAGATCAGATAATAATGATTAGTAAAGGAAAGAATCCTAGCATGTTTAATATCTAATTTGCATAGTGTAGACCCCCTCCCGGGGAGGAGTTTTTGGGGATTTTCTATCATGATTATTCTTCTGACCACCCCGGGAATTAAGCTGATGGGGCCGGCGAGATTGGACAGAAAACAGAGAGTAGGTATGAGCTTGTAGAGGAAGTTTCCGCTGGAGGGAGACTTCGGGTTTGGCCGGAGGGGGGAGCCAAAAGGAAAGAAAGAAAGAAAAGGAAAAAAAGAGCAGAGAGGTCGTGGAGAAGAGAGAAAAAAGGGGAACCAAGCGGGGAACTGGAAGGAAAGCACCTTGAAGGGCAGAGGTTCAGGTATCCTTCTTTTGATTACGTTCACTCCTCTTCATAGCATTATCTGAATATATATGAGATCCTATATGGGCATTTGATAGTGTTTGCTGGGGTTTTCCGTTTATTTTTATAGAATCTGAGCTTGTTCATATCCATTCTATGTGTGTTTCCCCACCGATTCTGGCCCCTGTTTCGATGCTTTCATATGAGATTATTATCATTCATGTTTTGATTTCATTTTAGAAACTCACCCACCCGCGCGCATAAGGACCATGTATGCGCACTCATCCTAGCTTCCATCCAACTCATTTGCTGCATATTTATTCAATCATTCAAACCCATTTCTCTCTTTCGTGCCCACTGCTAGTAGCTTCCTTTCACCATCACCGTTATTTACTTCATTCTTTCTAAACCCAATAGAACCCGCCATTCTCACTATCCATCTAGCCAAACCATTCTCATGCAAACCTATTTTTTAATCTCATGCATGCAATCACCTTCAATGAGCCCATCACTCTCATTCTCCCCACGTCTCCATACCCATCTTTGAACCTCACTTCTCTCTCTAAAAAAATGCAAAACTGGATGAGGAAGTCGTGTAAGCTGAGTTGGGATGAATGCCAGCCGTGAAGGCTATCCAAGTGCTGGAGCTTCAAGTGATACATGCAGACGCCAGCCACGCGCAGCTCCCACGACGCCGGTGCCGGTGGCGCCGCCTTCATAGATGGAAGACCCCCGCGTCCTCCAAGCTACTGGCCGGCGCTCATAGGCCGAGGACACTCCCCGTCACCTCCGGCGTCGCGGGTGATCCTAGCTCCGGCGGCCATGGCACCCTTGCTGAGGAGCTCCTTGTTGAAGACGATGCCCAGGTGGAGCATTCAGTCTTGATGGGCTTGGACTTGGGCTTATGTTGGACTTGGGCTTGATGGAGATGGAGCCCAAAGCTCTGTTAATGAATGGCCATTGGGTATGGGCTTGAGATGGAGCCCAGGCCCATGTATATTGCTGAAGGGCCTCATGTTTTGTTCACCCATTTAAAATTGGCCCATTTGATTGCTTTCAACTTACATAATTTACCTCCTTAAAGCATAAATTTCTCAATAAATTTTCTCAACCCCAATTTCTAAACCCTACTTACAAAACTTGCATATTTAAATAATTCTCCTAAATTCCGCTTTTTAAATTTAATCCAGATTGCCGAAATTCCGTTCTTTTATATGTATTTAAATTTATCACCTTATCCATTTATTTATGTATTTAAATTTAAAATTTACATCTTTAAATAATCCGCTTTTTAAATTTAATCCAGATTTCGTTTTTCTTTTATATGTATTTATCCAATCGTTATCACCTTATCCATTTATTTATAATTTAAAATTTACATCTTTAAATAATTCTCCTAAATTCCGCTCTTTTAAATTTAATCTAGATTTTTGAAATTCCGATTCTTTTTTTTCTATTTATCTAATCGTTATCACTTTCTTTATTTATTTGTTTAAATTTAAAACTTACATTTTTTTAAATAATCCTCCTAATCCAGATTTTTAAATAACGCTTCAAAATTCCGATTTCTAAATTTAAAATGCCAAATTCTGAAATTTTAATTCTCACATTAATTTATTTAATCATCGTTATTTATTCATTTGCTCATTTAAAAAAAAAAATTCAATCTTTAAAAATAATCTTTCAAAATTCTAATTTCTAAATTTAAATTCCACTTTTCGAAATTTTAAATTCTCATATCAATTTATTTAAATCATCATTATTTTATTTATTTATTTGAAATCCTATCATCAAGCAATTCCTCAAAATCCCGATTTCCGAACTCAATTTCCTAATTTCTGGAATTCCAATTTCCATATTCATTTATTCAATCATTATTTTTGTTATATTATTTTATTTATTATTGTTTATTTATTTATTTAAAATTCCATCATTAAGTAATTCTTCAAAAATCCGCGATTTTCTAAATTCAATTTCTAATTTCCGGAATTCCAATTTCCATATTTATTTATTTAATCCTTATTATTTTCATTATTATTATTATTTCATTTGTTTATTCTAAAATTCAATTTTAAACAATTCATTAAAATTTCTAACTTCCGATTTTAATTTCTAATTCCGAAAATTCCGATATTACACATTAATCTATTTAATTAACTATTATTTTATTTGTTTATTCCAAAACTCCATTGTAACTCAAATTCTTTAAAACTTCTGATTTCCCGAATTAAATTCCTAATCCCGAAAATTCCCGTATTCCCCAATAATTTATTTAATTATAGTATTTTCATTTATCTATTTATTTCTTTGAATCAAATTCTTTAAAACTTCATATTTACAAATTAAATTTTTAATCTTGAAAATTTCCATATTCATATTAATTTATTAATCCTAATAGTTATTTATTTATTTTAAAATTCTATTTTTAAACAATTCTTTAAAATTTTCGACTTCTGAATTTAATTCCAATTTCTAAAAATTCCATCCCTTCCAAATTTGACATTCAAAAATTCCAATTTCTTAAATTTAATTCCGGACACTCCAATTTTCAAATAAACTTCTAAAACTCCAATTTTCTACGTGATCTTCGAGATTCCAATTTTTCAATTAAATTTCAAAAATCTAATCTTTCTCCCGGAATAGTATTTAATTTCCGCTATGCCTTTCAAACAATCTCCTGCTCCTCTGGACTTTACTAAGCAAGGAACGAATTTTCGTGGTTGCGAATAATGGAATTTTATGGGATTAGTCCATGCAAGATTAATCGGGCTTTGGTGGGGGCTCCACATATGCGATTTTATGACTGACTGATTTAATTGATTGATTTATTTTGTTTTGATTTATTCTGTTCTTTGACATGCGCATAATTTTATCTATTCGTGATTCACTAATCCTGTTTCATGATAGCGCATTCATGACTGGAGGACCAGGTACGTATCCACTCATATTTTGTTCATTCTTTATACATGTTTTGATTCCCATATATGCATGATCGCTTCGAGTATTCATTGATTTTCTCATTGATTGCCATGTCAGCTTCATTTTATTAGTAGAGACCCGACTTTAGGGACTTAGAGGGGTGTTACGGTCGTTACCGTACCTTCCCGATAAGTAACCTGACCCCCGAACCCGATCTGGTTTTTCACAGATCATCTTTTCCCAAAATCAAGGAGTCACACTTAGGGTTTTTCTTTCTTATTTTGTTTTACCCCTTTTAAAAATAAAACAAAAATAAGTGGCGACTCCAAGTCATTTTCAAATAATCAATAAAAAATCAATTTTTCAAATAAAAATCGAGCTCGCCATTCGAGTGGGAAACGCATGAGCCGAAATGCGGGGTCCACACATAGAAAAAATGATTAAAGTATATGAAATCAACAATTATCACATACATCTTGTATATAATTCCTAAAAAATAGATATGATTGCAACAAGTAGCAAAGGTGGCGACAAAGATGAGTTTTGAAAAAATGATTTTATGTAGGGGTTTTACTAATTCCCTAATTGATATACACAAATTTAGCCTAGAATTATCCCATTTATTTGGGACCGCAAGCTTGGATTCATGTCTTACTCAAAACCATAGTTTTTATTGAAAATTGAGACAAATGCGAACCGATCAAGACATGGTTACATGTTATTTAAAAAAAATGAGATCTTGATTCTAAAGTCTCTAAATGAGTTTTTGAAATAGATTTTCAAAGAGATCTTTTGAGAAAAGTATTTTATTTTAAAATAAAGAAATTAATTTGAAAACAACCAAAACATAAGAAACAAGGCAAAATAAAGAAAAAAAAAAAATCACAAAGTAGAAGTTTGACAACTAAGTAAACTAAAGTGGTGAGAATGGAGGTCAGTCTTCATTATTTTTTGATGGCTTCTGAAAAGTAAATTTGACAAGAGATTATCGAAATAATAAATTATTTAAACTTTGATAAAATAAACTAACGAGATATCAACAAAGAATTAATGACTAAGATTCAAGAAATGCCTAAATTGGAAAATAACAAATCAAGAGCTAGCATATGATCAACTAAACACACAAACACATTAAAACTAAACTAAATTGGAATTAAAAACATCAACTTTATCTAATAAGATTAATTAAACTACCAGATTAAAATCATCAATTATTCCAAACTAAAGGAATAAATTAAAAACTAAAACTAAATCCGAATTAAAAATATGAAAATTTATCTAACATGATGAATTTAAATAAAGAATTAAACTAATAAAAATTCTGACTTTTTCAAACTAAAGCAAAGAATAAAAAACTAAACTAAAGAATTTTAACTTACACTTTTTCAAGGATTTTTTCTACGTGATGATGCGACTATAAGGCTTTCTCAATAGATGGTGCGGGAAGCCAAGACTTCTTAATGGATGGGCGCAGCTGCAAAGATTGAGTCCATTGAGTGCAGGGGAATTTGCTTGCTGAAAATCATTCTTTCTGAAGTACAATGGGAACAACCACAATGCCTTTTTCTGCCAAAGGGGGACCTGCTCGAAATTCGTCTTGCGGCCTAAGTCATACTTCCACCTGATAGGCTCTCCTCTTCTCATAACCTCTATTGATGTGGTTGTTGCTAGACAGGAAAGACACATGCATGACTATGGAAACAAAGGAGACTCAGCGCAAA
>JBAPGN010000498.1:0-26650 GCA_037355405.1 Vitis amurensis | reverse complement strand
AGAGTGATACACCTAGATATTTTAGTACTTAACTTAAGCTTGCTTAATTAGATATTAAAACTAGTTTAGTGCTAATCATGTTTAATTATGAATTAAACTTTGATTAAGGTTAAGTGGGATTAGTTAATGATCTAAGCATGCTTATTAGGTTCTTAGGGACTAATTAGGGTTATGAAAACCTAAAGGACTAATGGGCAATTAGGGGTTTTATTTTTGATAACTTAAAGGACTAAAGTGCAAATTTGGAAATTTGAGTTAGTGGAATGCCACCTCCTACTTGGTGGATTGGTGGCAGCCATGTGGGCTGCCACCTCATGCTTAGGTGCTTGGAGACCCCTTTATAAGGGGGGATGCAGCTCGTTTTGCACCATTTCACCTGCAGCAACTTGGGTTAGAGAGAGAATCTAGAGAGAGAAGGTGTAGATTTGAGGTAAGCAAGTTTTTTAATTTTGTAATTTTCGTTTATTTTGGTTCCTAATGGTATGTTGAGAAGAATTATGGTAAAATTGTGTAAAAGTTGAGTATAATTAGCTATAAATCTGTTTTAGTTAAAAATCACAATTTATTAAAGATTAAAGTATTTTATTAAGGGTAAGATCAGCATAAATCTTTGTTTAATTTGGTTTGGTTGAAAAATAGATTAGTAAACATGTGATGAATTGGGTTATTTGGACACTTGGGATTTGTTAATAGGTTAGGCTTTAAGAAAATCAAAAGAATTAGTTTGGTAATTAATTAGGGAAATTAATATGCATTGTAAATATTGTTTAATTCAATTCATATTTGATTTGAAAACATGTAGGATATAGATTAGAGAATGTGAGAATTAAAAATTTGCAACAATAAACTAAAACCTAAATTATGTTGTTTCATTTCAGTTCCTCATAATAGGCAAAGATCGCCTACTTAGAAGAAACACAAAAAGGAAGTCGGTGTAAGGTAGGGAATTTTATGCTATTCTATGGTGTATCTGATTTCTTTCCTTGAATTATTTGTTGGTATTTTATGTTGTTTCTATGATTTCATAAAATCTTTTAAAGTGTCATTGCATCTCGGTTTATTGCATTGAAATGTTACCATGATGTTGGAACGTATATTGGTATGAAGATTCGTGGTTTTGTGTTGTTGAAATGGTTTATGGTGTGATTGGATTGCAAGAAGGATATGGAATTATCACAGATCATATTCAGAGAATTTATTGGTGGCGAAGTGCTCATGTGATGCTACAGGCCTTATCATCTGATATATTGTTTATGTGGGACCGTGGGTCCTTGGGTGAAAGTCCCTAAAGCCCTCGAGGAAGACACTCCGATGTGGGTGTATGGGGTTGGTCCTGCCCCTGGGTTTTAGTCCCTAAAGACACAGGGTTGGTCCTGCCCTTGGGTATGAGTCCCAAAAGACACGGGGTTGGTCCTGCCCTTGGGTATGAGTCCCAAAAGACACGGGGTATGACTTGCCCTTGGGTGATGTCCCAGAATAGTCATTATTATATTGATCGAGTATCTTGTGGAGCATTGATATCTGCTGTGTACATTGTTGGGAGTCAGCAATTTATCAGTTGTGAAAGGATGGATGGGGAAAAGCAATGATGAAACCAACAAACACATGCATACATGTTTGACATGATTACACATTTGTTAATGGTTATGAAATGTTTATCATGCATGTTATTAAATGTTTGATTCAAGGTTTTTAAGGGTATACTTAGGATGGTTATAAACTTTCCTACTGAGTTGTGAACTCACCCTATCCCTTCCACCTCTAGATGCAGTCAGAAGACCTATGCAGGAAAGAATGCTTGAGCAATGCTTTATTGTGATTGGATGCTGTTTGCTCATATTGAAAGTCTTTTGAGGCCATGCCTTTTGTATCAAGACTAAACCTTTTGTTGGAATGATGTAATGTATATATTTGTCAGATACACTTGTAGTATGGGCTACCCGTAGTAAACAATGGGGTTTGGTAAATGTAAATTAATGTTGTACAAGTTTCTGTTGTGAAACAAAACATATTTTGTTAACTTAATAGTCACAATGTTTAATACAGGAAGTACTCTTTATAACAGGTTTTTCATATCCTCTTTTTGAACAAATTCAAGTAGGAACTCAACATTTAAATTTTTGAGAGCACTTATATTGTATTTGAGTATCAATTGTTTAGTTGAAGAATAAATAATAATAATAAGAAGAAAAAAAAAATGGGGTGTGACAGCTTGGTATCAGAGCATAAGGGATTAGATCCCTATTGTGGACAATAGGTGGGGAGCCCAATAGGTGCACTGGAGTCATTATTATTGTGACATTGTTTTATTGTGTATGATATATTGATATTAAGTGAAGGGTTAAAGGATGGATGTTAGGTTTGTGTTTTTTGTTGTGTTGATGACATTCCTTGTTGTATTGAATATGCCTAGCTATAATAATTATGATCATGTTGCCTGTTTGAGAATCCATTACTATGATATTGTGGTTATCATGTTTGTTTTGCAAATGTTTGTATGTGACATAAGTGGTTTTATTGTATTGTTTAAGGGTGCTTGATTTTATGAATAACCCTTATGAGGTGATGTATTGATAATATAATCCTTGTATACCTTTCTAAGAGAAAATGCCTAGAGCAAGGAACAGATTAAACACAAGGCCTAAACGAACAACTAGATCATCTCCAATATCTCCAGGTGGTGTAACTGAGGGAAGACCTGTAATATATCCAGTTGCTGGTTCAGAATGCCAGAATGTGAGCTTGATTCGGGAATTTAAAGCATTGAATCCTCCAATCTTTCGGGGTGGCCCTAATTTTCTTGAAGCTGAGAATTGGATGAAAGAAATAAAGAAAATACTGGATGTAATGGCAGTGCCTGAGGAAAGGAGAGTTTCTTTAGCTTCCTTCATGTTGAGGGATGAAGCAGACAACTAGTGGGATATGATCAAGACTACTCAGGATGTAACTAAGATGGTTTGGATGAAATTCGAGGAGCTGCTCTTATCTAATTACTTTCCAGAGGCCGTTAGAAGACAGAAGAGAGCTGAATTTATACACTTGGTTCAAAGGAACATGACAGTGACTGAATATGCAGCAAAGTTTACACAACTATCTAGATATGCTCCGAATGTGGTTGCAGATGAACAAATGCGAGCTGAACAATTCCAAGAGGGGTTGAGATTGAACATTAGAGCACAGGTAGCTCCTTTCATGCTTCGTACTTACAGTGAGGTTGTGGCAAGGGCTCTTGTTATTGAAAGGGAAATGGAGGAAGCTCAAAGGTTGAGAAGCAAAAATTCTAGGTTTGGTGGTTCAGAAAAACGAGAACAGGATTTCAAGCGCCTGAAGGTGACTCATCCCCAACAACAACCCAGAAAACAAGAGCAGTATAGTGGGGCTACAGATTCAGCTAAGGGACCAAGGAGATGTTATGAATGTGGTGAGGTGGGACATCTGAGGAGAGAGTGCCCAAAATTTCAACGACTTGCATTCTAGCCATCTCAACGACAGTTTCAACAGATGAACCCACGAATCCAAGGAAGGCAACCTCAAGGGGAAGGAAACTTTAGACAAGGGAAGCCTGGAGGGAGGTCAGAGCAAGCACAACAAGGGAGATTTTATCAATAGGATCACAAAATGAAGAGTCAAATGCCTTGGTGGAAGGTATGATCTTATGTTTTAGCACTTGGGCACATGTTTTATTTGATCCAGGAGCTACCCACTCTTTTATTTCTGCATCATTTGCCTCCATGCTAGACATAGAATTTGTTCCCCTTCATTGTTCATTATGTGTTGAGACTCCTATGGGTGGTAAAGTGGAAACCAAGTGGGTATGTCATGCTTGTGTACTTTATATTGGGGGTCTAGAAGTTACAATGGATCTGGTTCTTCTTGATATTTCATCGTTTGATGTAATTGTGGGGATGGATTGGCTTGCCCGACATCATGCTGTTTTAGATTGTTATTTGAAGAAAGTAACATTCCAAACCTCTTCTGGTTCATATATGAGTTTCTATGGTGATAGAAGGCTTACATTTATTCCACTAATTCGAAACCTGGATGACAAGTGGTCAAGAAAGGATGGCAGACACTATTCTCTTTTTAATATGAAGGGAGAAGGCAAAAAGATGACAACTATAGATTGTATTCCAGTGGTTTGTGAATTTGCTGATGTTTTTCCTAAAGAATTGCCATGTTTACCTCCTCATAGAGAGATGGATTTTTCTATTGAATTGTATCCAGGTACATATCCAATATCAATAGCTCCATATAGGATGGCTCCAGTTGAACTTAAGGAATTGAATATTCAGTTGCAGGAGTTGCAAACTAAAGGGTTTATTCGGCCTAGTACCTCACCTTGGGGTGCTCCAGTATTGTTTGTAAAGAAGAAGGATGGATCCTTGCGGTTATGTGTGGATTACAGAAAATTGAACAGAGTTATTGTCCTTGCTGTAACTTGTTGTCCTTGCTCTAGCTTCCCTTCAGGCTTCCCTTATGTAAAGTTTCCTTCCCCTTGAGGTTCCCTTCCTTGGATTCATGGGTTCCTCTGCTGAAACTGCCATTGAGATGGCTGGTATGCAAGTCATTGAAATTTTGGGCACTCCCTCCTAAGATGTCCCCCCTCATAACATCTCCTTGGTCCCTTGGCCTAATCTGTAGTGCCACTATACCACTCTTGTTTTCTAGGTTGTTGTTGGGGATGTCACTTTCTGGGGCTTGAAATCTTGTTCCCATTTTTCTGAACCACCAAACCTAGAATTTCTTCTTCTCAACCTTTGAGCTTCATCCATTTCCCTTTCTATAAACGGAGCCCTTGCCACAACCTCACTGTAAGTACGGAGCATGAAGGGAGCCACATGTGCTCTAATGTTCAATCTCAACCCCGCTTGGAATTGTTCAGCTCACATTTGTTCATTTGCCACCACATTCTGAGCATATCTAGATAGTTGTGTACACTTTGCAGTAGATTCAATCACTGTCATGTTCCTTTGAACCAAGTGTATAAATTAAGCTCTTTTTTGTCTTCTAACATCCTTTGGAAAGTATTTAGACAAAAGCAGCTCCTCAAATTGATCATACATATCCCACCAGTTGTCTGCTTCATCCCTCAACATGAAGGAAGCTAAAGATACTCTCCCTTCCTTAGGCACTGCCATTACATCCAGTATTTTCTTTATTTCTTTCATCCAATTCTCAGCTTCAAGAAAATTAGACCCACCCCTAAATATTGGAGGAGTTAGTGCTTTAAATTCCCAAATTAAGCTCACATTCTGGCATTAAAAACCAACAACCGGATATATTGCAGGTCTTCCCTCATTTACATTACCATGAGATATTGGAGATGGTCTAATTGTTCGTCTAGGCCTTGTGGTTAGTCTATTCCTTGCTCTAGGCATTTTGTCTTAGAGAATTATACAAGGATTAGATTATCAATACATCACCTTAGCCTATTCATTAAATCAAGCATGCTTAAACAATACAATCAAACCACTAATAGGCACAGTAATGGATTCTCAATGATCAAGAATTCAAACAGGCAACATGATCACAATTATCATAACTAGGCATATTCACACCAATACAACAATGAATGTCATCAACACAACAAAAACACAAACCTAATATTCATCATTTAACCTTTCACTTAATATCAATATATCATACACAATAAAACAATGACTCTAGTGCACCTATTGGGCTCCCCACCTATCGCCCACAATAGGGATCTAATCCCTTATGCTTTGATACCAAGTTGTCACACCTCAAATTTTTTGTTATTCTTCAAACTAAACAATTGATACTCAAATATAGTATAAGTGCTCTTAAAAAATTACATGTTGAGTTCCTACTTGATTTTTTGCAAAAAGAGGATATGCAAAATCTGTTATAAATAGTACATCATGTATTAAACTTTGTAACTTGTAGTTAACAAAATATGGTTCGTTAAAATAAACATGTTTATAGCTAATTAAGTTAAAATACTTTAATCCTTAATTAATTGTTATTTTTAATCAAAACATGTTTATAGCTAATTAAACTATACTTTTACACAAATTTTACCGTTAATTTGTTTAAACATACCATTAGGAACCAAAATAAACAACTTGCTTACCTCAAATCTACACTTTCTCTCTCTAGATTTTCTCTCTAACCCAAGTTGCTGTAGGTGAAATGGTGGAAAACGAGCTGCAACCCCTTATAAATGGGTCTCCATGCAACCAAGCACGAGATGGCAGCCCACATGGTTGCCACCAATCCAGCCAAGTAGGAGGTGGCATTCCACTAACTCCAATTTCCCAATTTTGCACTTTAGTCCTTCAAGTTATCTAAAATAAAACCCATAATTACCCTTTAGTCCTTTAGGTTTTCATAACCTTAATCTACCCCTAAGAACCTAATAAGCATGCTTAAGTCATTAACTACTCCCACTTAACCTTAATCAAAGTTTAATTCATAATTAAACAATATTAGCATTAAACTAGTTTTAACATCTAATTAAGCATGCTTAAATTTAAGTACTAAGATAATCATTATTGCCTATTTAATTCATTAGTACTAGGTGTTACATGTTATGCTTTAAGAAAATCAAAACAATTAGTGTTTGGTAATTAATTAGGGAAATTAATATGCATTGTAAATATTGTTTAATTCAATTCAAATTTGATTTGAAAACCTGTAGGTATATAGATTAGAGAATATGAGAATTAAAAATTAGCAACAGTAAACTGTATAAATTTTAATGGTTAGGAAACCTAAATTATGTTGTTTCATTTTAGTTCCTCATAATAGGCAAAGATCGCCTACTTAGAAGAAACACAAAAAGGAAGTCAGTGTAAGGCTGTGAATTTTATGCTATTCTATGGTGTATCCGATTTCTTTCCTTGATTTCATAAAATGTTTTAATGTGTCATTGCATCTCGGTTTATTGCATTAAAAAGTTACCATGATATTGGAACATATATTGGTATGAAGATTCACGGTTCTATGTGTCGAAATGGTTCATGGTGTGGTTGCATTGCAAGAAGGATATGGAATTATCATAGATGATATTCAGAGAATTGATTGGTGGAAAGTGTTTATGTGACGCTACAGGCATTATCATTTGATATATTGTTTATGTGGGACCGTGGGTCCTTAGGTGAAAGTCCCTAAAGCCCTTGAGGAAGACACTTCGATGTGGGTGTATGAGGCTGGTCATGCCCTTGGGTTTTAGTCCCTAAAGACACGGGGTTGGTCCTACCCCTTGGGTGATGTCCTAGAATAGTCATTATTATATTGATCGAGTATCTTGTGGAGCATTGATATCTGATGTGTAGATTGTTGGGGTTCAGCAATTTATCAATTGTGTAAGGATGGATGGGGAAAAGCAAGGATGAAACCAGCAAACACATGCATACATGTTTGATGTGATTACACATTTGTTAATGGTTATAAAATATTTATCATCCATGCTTTTAAACGTTTAATTCAAGGTTTTTAAGGGTATGCTTTAGATTGTTATAAAGTTTCCTATTGAGTTGTGAACTCACCCTATCCCTTCCACATTTAGATGTAGGTTAGGAAACCTATGCAGGAAATAATGCTTGAGCAATGCTTTATTGTGATTGGATGTTGTTTGCTCAATTGAAAGTCTTTTGAGGCTTTGTCTTTGTATTAAAGACTGAATCTTTTTGTAGGAATGATGTAATATATATAATTATCGGGTCACTTGTAGTAAGGGCTACCCGTAGTGAACAAGGGGGTTTTGATATATGTAAATTAACGTAGTATAAGTTTCTTTTAAGAAACGAACCATATTTTATTAACTAAGAGTTACAAAGTTTAATACAGGTTGTACTCCTTTATAATAGGTTTTGCATATCCTCTTTTTGCCCAAAATCAAGCAAGAACTCAATATTTAATTTTTTTGAAAGCACTTATACTATATTTGAGTATCAATTATTTAGTTTGAAGAATAAATAAAACAACTGGGGTGTGAAAAATTCTCTAAACAAATTCAAGGAAGGGGGATGCTCTAAGAAAATGAGTAAGCAAGATGCCCTTAAAAAGCCCTATGGAAGAAGAATGTCGTAAATGAACATTAAGAAAGGGGATTCACTAATAGGACTGGAAGGGGCATGCCACAAACAAACTCTACCAAGGGGGATGCCCAATCCCAACGAAAGCGGTTGTGCTAGAAAACCTCAAGAAATGGAGTTGCACTAAACAAACTACTGGATGGGGATGCCTTGTACACTAAAGAAAGTGGGAGTCTGCTAAGTAATCCCTAGAAAAAGGTATGCCCTAAAAGAATTGAAGGAAGGTTGTTGGTCTAAACAGACTCTAGGAAAGGGAATGAATTAAAAATCTCCATGAAGATGGATTGTGATACCTAGCACCAATGAATTAAATGGGCAATAATGATTATATTAGAACTAAACTTTAAACGTGCTTAATTAGATGTTAAAACTAGCTTAGTGTTAATCTTGTTTAATTATGAATTAAATTTTGATTGAGGATAAGTGAGATTAGTTAATGACTTAACCATGCCTATTAGGTTGTCAGGGGCTGATTATAGTTATGAAAACCTAAAGGATTAATGGGTTTAATTTTTGATAACTTGAAGTGCAAAATTGAGGCGTTAGAGTTAGTGGCAACAATGTGGCCTGCCACCTCCTACTTGGCTACATGGAGAGACGATCTAGAGAGAGAATGTGTAGATTTGAAGTAAGCAAGTTGTTTAATTTAGTAAATTTATTTTATTTTGGTTCCTAATGGTATGTTGAAACAAATTAACGTTAAAATTTGTGCACAAGTTGAGTTTAATTAGCTATAAACATGTTTTAGCTAAAAATCACAAGTAATCAACAATAAAGTATTTAGCTTAAGTATTTTATTAATGATGAGATTAGCATAAATATTTTTTTAAAATTTGGTTTAATTAAAAAATAGATTAAGGGATTTGCCCTATTACAAATTTAAGTGGTTTCCATAGTGCATCCAGCTTATACTACTTAAGAAATAGCAATAACCAAAAGAATTATTAGCCCAAAACCATAATGAATTCATAATCATGAAAATGTTATCATGACTTGGCATGGAACAAATAGTCCCTATTCAAAACCTACAAATATAAGTAAATTTCAAGGCTATGGCCCACACCATAATGACAACAATTACAAATTGAAAGGATTTGCACCATTACAAATCGAAGTGATATCCATAGTGCATCTAGCTTATACTACTTAATAAGAAATTGCAGAAACCAAAAAGAATTATCAGCCCAAAACCATAATGAATTAAAATCATCAAAATGCTTCCATGACTTGGCATGGAACAAATAGTCCCTATGCATATAATGGAACTAAAAATATTGGTGGTTACAGAATTTACCAATGGCTAAATCTTCCTGTTGAGATTATTTTCCTCCACTTGCCTCTTACCATAATTAAATGACAAATTCATGTAATGTTGATGCATCTTGAAGGTCTGGTGAACATTCCTGCTTGTAGAGTAACATGAAAGAGGACTGTAGTTTCAGGTTCTAGAATCATAGGATGGTGGCCATGGATTTCTTAATAAGTAAAAAATCACCACAGGGATCTCTATAGGCTAATTGCTTGGTGTGTGGCATTTTGAAGGACATACTGAGATAGGTGATAACAACTTCCAAGGGTTCATGGGATTGTGAGAAGTGGATGTTAAAAGGATGTAGCACCAAATTCATGAAGTACATTTGTTTTTCTGGCTTATCATTTTAACCAATAGAAACTCTCTTGTGCCATGAACTTAAGATGACTAAATGGAAGGTGGTTTTTTATTGTCCAATTTATAAAATGAGTGAGATTTATCATTCAAATGAGGGCATGATCTCAACCTCCATTACAATATATGGAATGATTTATCATTCAAATGAAAAAATGCCGGGACACATCATAGGTGCTTGAGTACACATAATTAATTTTCTAAAAAAAATGAAAAATCTAAAGAAATTATAATTCCTCGTGGAAACCATTCTCAGGACCACTTCTTTGAAGGGAAATACTGGCGACCTGTAATCAAACACTTGAATGTTGGCTAAGTCAAGCTGCCCCACAAGCTAGTCTGCATGTCGTCTGCTGTATGCTTGAGTGGCAACCAAGCCTTCACATGATCTCTCATCAAACCTTGGTCCATCAGCTTGCATGCTGAATAGGCACTCGTGGGTGCAAAGCATCATCCAATGCGGCCTTGGTACCACATCATCCAAGTCAAGATGCTGACACACAACCCTATCCCTACCCCCCAATCCAATCTAAAGGAAATGGGAAAAAAGAAGTAGCTAGTTACTCCCATACACACCCCTCCTTTGCGCTTCTAAGAGCTCAAATCATAGACCATTGCTCCAATGAATTCAATACTCCTTTCCATAACCCTATCCCTCCAACCCAAAGGAAGGGAGGAAAGAAGCAACCACTGACTACTTCCATACCCTATTCAATACAAATCGTCCTGCATAAATTAAGCTCAACCAAAAAATTTTTATTGCCTAACAAGAGGAATGTGTAGCCATGGAAATAGAAAAAGAATTATACACGTGTGTACACATATAATACATGGGTGCACACAATAAATGTAATGCATGTCAAGTGTAACTACAAAATGGAAGAAGAATATATTGATGTGTTAGCTAAAATTCTGTTGTGGCATTTCATAAAAGCAAGATTTCCACCAGTGCATTTCATAAAATGCAAAATTTCCACTGTTGCAGTTCATAGAAGCAAAATTTTAATTGTTTGCATTTCATAAAAAAACACATTGCTTCTTCAAGTTGTTACCTGGATATGAGGGCCTTTTTCCTAGCAAGGGATTTCTTGTCATTAGGGGATTTTTTGCTGTGACTAGCAAAGTTGGATGGCAAAGAATTGGTTGCAACATTAAAAGATTTTGTTTCCATTGTCAACATCTTCAAAGATATTTTCTGGAGGTAATCAGACTGAATTAGAAGTAAAAATAAAAATATATCAATTCATCAAATTATTAATGACAAAGTAAGATAAGATAGTATCAAGTTTTGCACTTTAATCTTTTACACTAAGGATAGATATAAAAAATGCTCATAGGTCTTGAGGAATGGTTGAGTAAATACTGAGTAAATACTAGCATGATGGATATACCTGGCTTGTGGCAGCGGAATAAATCTTTTCCTCAAACCTTTCAACAATTTTCCTTAGCTCATGCAGTCCCTCTGGTCCAAAAATAGGAAGATGTCTCTTCAATGTGTCCATGCTAGACATAAAAAAACGTTAAATTGTAATGGATTATTCTTATGCAATCATTGGTTCAAAAAAAAATATTAAATAGGAAATCATGTTAGTTGTGCACCGAACATGTCACATAAATTTCCAACCATAAAACAATATTGCATGAAACAGGAATTTAGAGTAAATAGAAAATTTTTATTAAGGAAAGGAAAGGAAAGGAACTAACATCCCATAATAAGAGGGGGTTTGAGGGTAAGACAACCAGAAAGCTTGTATATTTATAGGATTCCATGGTTACATCCCTTCTTTTGAACAAGTCAAACACAAAAGATTGTCTCTTGCAATTTACTACACATTCTAATACCTTTTTTCTAGTTCCTGTTTTTTAATGATCATATTTGAACTTCCTCATGTATTGATTTTCTAATGTACCTAACATGCTCACAAAAACTTATTATGTCTTGCCTAGCTTGAACTCCCAAATACAAGAATCAATGAAATTCTATTATATTCCCCTAAACAATTCATGGAATGCTAACTTACATTTCAATTAGACCAAGGATTACAACAAGTTCTTTGGTCACTATACTTATTTCTTGCCAATAGGAGAAATCAGTTTGAAGGTTAGAGGCCAAGAATATTTTTAGACCACCTATGTAGACTAGCCTAACCTAGACTAATATTGCTTTTGTTAGAATATGATATACAACATATGGGTCCAATTCTTGATAACTTAAAACTTTAAGGAAAATTAATTACTTAACAGAATCAGATTTTAGGTTATTTAAAGGTCTCGAGTTGAAATCACTCCCCCATTTATTTATTTGTCTAATTTTATGTGTAATCACAAATGTATGATTTATCTACCACTACTATGATTTGGGAGGATTGAGATTTGTCTGCTACTACCATGATTTATGTCTCTCATGGCAGGTGTAGGGCCACATGCATGCAATAGCAAATGTGTGATTTGTCAATCATGGGTATAGGGCCATAGGTGCATGATTAAAATGTGTGATTTATCTGTCACTAATATAGTTTGTCTCTCACGCCCAAGGTGGGTATAGGAACATGTTTGAGGGGGGTGTGAACATGATATACGTTTGTCTATCACTATTGCAATTTGAGAGGATGATCACAAATGTATGATTTCTTTGTCACTATTGTCACTATTAGGCTCGTGTTTTTAGTGGAAGCATTTCTGAAAGTGTCTTTAGGAGAATTACCAATCTAATGTTTCTTAAAAAAAATATTAAAATAATGATTTTTCAAAATTTTGAAAGTATTTTTTAATTTTGTTAAACATCTAATTTTTTTTTTTTAAAAAATATTTTTAAGGTTAAAAATAATTTCTAAATTATTGTCAAATGTACTATTATTGAGCCTTTTAAAAAAATGTTTGTTTAAGTTAAAGTATTGTAATTGATATTTAAGCTAAAAATTTAATCACCTTGTAACCAAAGATTAGGTTGTGCCAAATTTATTTTTAACCTGAATTCAACTTATTTGCTTGCCCAACTTGAATTTTGGGCCCTACCTCAAATAAAAGCAAAGCTCGAACCTAAACCCCTTAAAAATATCTGGGCCAGGTTGGGTTAAGAATTAAATTCCTCAGAATAGGCATCCAACCAAGGGAATGAAAGTACCCAATGGGCTTGCATCTTAGTTGGGCCTTTTCGATCTTCTGTTTATTGGAATGAAAGGACCCAATGCTTGTATTTTTATTTGGGCCCTCCAATTATTTTTTTAACCTCATCCTAAACAACCCAAGGACCAAAAAGAAAAATTAAAATTGTTTTCTTTGAGAAGTAAATCCCAACGCTTCCTAAATAAATTGTTTATATTTTACTATGCACTTTTATAAATAGAAATTTCAATATTATAATAAATAAATATTACTGCCATTTTTTTTTTTGAGAAAATCGCTGTTAATGAGTTAAAGGGAAATTTAATTAGAAAGTACTTTAAGGAACTTGGTTAATTATGATTTAAAATTACCATAAGTTTGAAAAATAATATCTAAGTATTTATCATTGTAACATATTCACCAGAATAAGAATATTAAAATTTTAAATAAATTTTTATTTTGATAGAAAATTTAACATATAGTTAAATAAATCATTATATTATTTAAAAACAAAATTTTAATATTTGCATCTTTTATAGAAGAACCCTAATTAAGCAATCTTAGGACTCGTTTGGCATATTTTCTGAAAATTGCTTTTAAAAACTATTTTTTATTCTTTACCTTAAAAACAAGTTTTAAAAAACATAATCAAACATACCCATATTTTTATTTTTATTTAAATATATATATATATATATATATATATATATATATATATATATATATATATATAGGTGAAAAAATTCCCTACTTGTGTTTCTGAAAAATAATTTTTTATTTCAATTTTAAAATTTTAAAATTGGTTTTTAAAAATATAAAAATGTTTTTAATTATTATTTTTAAAAATTGTTTTAAAAATAAATTATTATTTTTAGAACAAATCTTAGGTGTTTTAATTATTTTTAATATTAAATAATAATTTAAAAATATAAATAATTTTTTGAAAACTTTAATATGGGACACAAATTGGTTTTCCTTTTTTTCTTTTTTTCTTTTTTTCCTTTAATTTGTTTAAGTTAAAGTATTGTATTGATATTTAAGTTAAAAATTTAATCACCATGTACCCAAAGATTGGGTTGTGCCAAATTTATTTTTGACCTGAATTCGGCCCATTGGCTTGCCCAACTTGAATTTTGGGCCTCACCCACCTCAAATAAAAACGGAGCTCGAACCTGAACCCCTTAAAAATATATGGGCCAGGTTGGGCTAAGAATTAAATTCCTCAGAATAGGCATCCAACCAAGGGAATGAAAGTACCCAATGGCCTTGCATTTTAGTGGGGCCTTTTCAATCTTTTGTTGGTTGGAATGAAAGGACCTAATGGGCTTGTATTTTTAGTTGGGCCCTCCAATTACTTTTTTTTAACCTCATCCTAAAAAGCCCAAGGACCCAAAAGAAAAAAATTAGTTAAAGGGAAATATTAACTAGAGTCAGTTACCTAAGCACTAAGGTCTGTACTCACAAGGATACATCTAGGAAAGTACCTTTTAACACTATTAAACGGTTAGTATCTAAATCCCAACTGACTAACCAAACTCACAACATAATAATGAGCATGCTTCATCTAAAAAGCAATTAAAGAAATTGTGTATCCATTGAGTAGAAACAGTTCTAACAACATTCATCTTCGAAATGATGTTCTCCAATAAGATAAGGCCAAAGCTCTATGGTCATATTAACATAACTTTATGGGACAATGGGCCTTAAATAGAAGGCGAAGGGTTACTCTCACAGTCATTGTCCTCTCTGCAACTTTTCACTAAGACTTGTGAAGAAACGGGAAATAGAAAAGATCCAATTATAAATAACATGAATCATCAAAACTTGCGTTCTTTTACCTATGTATGTATGTCCCTCACCCACTTCTAAGCGCACGGATAGCTAATTGATAGGGCACAGCGGAATCACCAATATTCTGCATCCATTTATAAGTGACATTGTAGAAGACAAACATAGCAAATATCATATAAAGAAACACCACTGTCTATAACTGAATAATTCTTCCTTAAGAAGTTATATGACTTTTTGCCCTAACAATTGGCACCTGTTGATAGCCATTACAGCATCACCATCATACAACAATCTTACATAACAACCCATCCATGTTAGCAAATAAATGCAAAATAGATTTATATCTTCCCTTCAATCAAATGATTCCAACTACCATGCAAGTGGTAAATCACTTCCAAGCATTAATCATATGTCCCACTGATCTAAGCTGCAAACGAAGATGTACCAAATATATTGATACAACACTATTGCAAATTATCATAACAAACATAAACCTGAGGGTTACAATGAGTTTTTATAAGTTAAAAACAAGTTCAAATAGATGCCTAAAACAAGGATGCTACAGTAGTACTCACAAGTTCCACAAAGCTTTCATCTTTAGGGCTGGGCGGGGGTGCAACAGTGTTGCTCACCCAAGTAGACCTCAGAGCGAGATCTACAAAAAGAAGTTGCATGTTGCCCTAGAAAGTTTTATTCACTCTCACTCACACTCCATAGGACAAGAGAGTCACTCTCTGTGTAATACCTAGTAACTAGATGAATTAAATTAGGCAATAAGATTATTTTAGTACTTACTTTCAAGCGTCGCTTTAATTACATGTTAAAACCTAGGTTTAGTGCTAATCATGTTTAATTATGATATAAATTTTGATTAAGGTTAAGTGGGAATTAGTTAATGACCTGGAAGCATGCTTATTAGGTTCTTAGGTACACTGATTAGGTTAATGAAAAATCCTACAAGGACTAATGGGCAATTATGGTTTTTATTTATAACTTTGAAGACTAAAGTGCAAAATTGGGAATTGAATGCCACCTCCTACTTGGGTGGATTGGTGAATCAGCCATTGGGGCCCTACCCCTCGTGCTTGCTGCATGGAGACGCCATTTTTAATAGGGGTTGCTAGCTCGTTCTTAGCACTAGTGTCTTACCAGGTGTTGTGACATGCATGATAATAAGGTGTGTGGGTTAGACTAGTGAGTGGTGTGTATGTAGATTGAGGGTAAGCATGTTGTTTAATTTTTAATTTTCGTTTTATTTTGGTTCTTAATGGTATGCTGAAAGACAATTACACCAGTAAAATTTGTGTAAAGTTGAGTTGTAATTAGCTATTTAAACTCTGTTAGTTAAAAAATCACCAATTAAATTAAGATTAAAGTAGTTTAGCTTAAGTATTTTCTAATTAATGGTAGAATAACATGAATCCTTTCGTTTAATTTTGGTTGATTGCGCAAAAAAAGCCATTAGTAAACATGTTGATAAGCGTTATCATTGGACACTTGATTGATTTTTAATAGGTGTAAGAAGAATTTAGTGTTTGCTAATTAATTGGGGAATATGAGACATTTAAAAACAAATTAGAGTAATAAAGAAAGTTGTAAAAATTAGTAAGAAGAAAATTTCCATAACTTCAAATGAGTAAATTAATGTTAGCGAAACCATTAAATTATGTTGTTATTTCAGTTCCTCATTAATATGCAAAGATCGCCTACATAGAAGAACACAAAAAGAGAAACGGTGTAAGGTAGGAATTTATGCTTTCTATGGTGTATCTGATTATCTTTCTTGAAATCATTTGTTGGCTGAAGAGAGTTTCATTTTTTATTTTTTATTTTTCAAGAAACTGAATAAATAGCCATAAGAATGAATTCTTTCTTTTCCCATGATTTACTCCGCCAACACCACCTAAAACCACACCATATATCTTAACAAAAGCATTAAATAACACCAAACCTGAATTTCTTGCCATGCAAAGCCACAAATTTGGAAATGCAAATGTTAGTCAAACAAAATATTTCAAAATTATTAAAACCCTTGTTAGGCTGAAAACACGGCAGGAATGCATTATTATTTATTCTCTCTATACACAAAAAAACTAGACTTTGAACCAAAACTTCTTTCTCTTACCTACCTCCCCGCTCTTTCCTCCCACGAACCAAACTACGGAAACACCAAAACACCCACCACTCCCCATTCTCACACCAACACAACACCTAATGCGCTCTCCACACAATCCCGACGTATCTCGACAAACACACGAACAACCACACTCACCCCAACAACAAACCCAGCAAAGTAAACGATAACTTCCCCGATGAAGAAGAGAGTAGGGAGAGCCAGAAGTGATTACAGATCTGGATCAGATCTCAACTGACCACGAGGAGTTGCATCATGAAAATGTCACAGCCGTGGATTACACCGAAACATGATTGTACGACCAGATTGTGTCTGAGTTTCGGCTCTGCCTTTGCTTTCTTTCTTCCGTAGAGAGAAGGACGTGAAGCAACAAAAGGAACATTTACAAATCTGATGCAAAATCAAACAATATTTTAAATTAAAAAATTTATTTTACTAATTAATACCTATAATTTACGGGTTTCCCTTTCTTCAATATAAATTTGGGGAGTTTTTAGAGAGTTAACGAGGGTAAATAATGAATCCAACATCTTAAATTGGATTTGGAATGGTTGTAGATAAAATACATAATTCTTTTATTTTTATTTTTTTTTGGAGAGATGCTGGATGTAACTTTGCACTAAAATAGATACTTAGAAGAAGTGGTTTAACTTAAACCTCAAGCTGCTATTTTTTTTAACAACTTTTGATTACTTCTTATCTTATCATTTTCTTTCCATGGTTCATAATTCTTTCCGGAACTATTACAAAAATCATGTTATAATAAATAAAATTATTATTTATCATTTAAATTAACCAAAACCCTATTGAAGTTTTGGCAAAGTTACAAGATGTTTTGATTTATATTCTCACTTAAATTGAAAAAAAAAAATTATTACTAAGAGTAAGATGTCTGACGTGCACATTTTAAGGTTCATGCACCTATGTCATAAGAGATATATTAGTAAGTACACATAAGTACTATGACTAGTCTGTAAATAATATATACTAGTAAGTGCCTTCCATACACACACTCAACAGTATATGGCTATATCCAAATAGAAAAATACCGAGTTTGGTTAAAATAACCATCATTTTTTATTTTAAAAAATAAACTTCTACCTTAAATTTAATAAAGTTAAGGTAATTTTAAACTAGAAATCCATTAAAGGAAATATAAGCTATTTTTCATATATAACTCGATTTCATCAATAAGGATAAGGCATTTCCCTTTAGAAATGGCGGGGTATAAAATCTATTTATTTTTTCATTAGTAGGATAAGAATTAAAAAAAAAAACGAAAAATAAACTCAAAACTCACACTTCAAATAGTTTATAAGTGCAAAATTTGTTAAACAAAATTTCTAAGCCCAAAAGAGAGGTGTTAAAGTACACCATTCTAGAATTTCTACTATAAATCAGCGACCTATCGCTCATCTGTCATTAAACAAATAAAACAAACAATAAAAATCAATGTTGCATCCCTCTTCTATAAATGGCGCGTCGCGTTCTACATACCCGAACATTACTAGAAAGAACAAGGTTTACCAAAATCATTAAATAAACAATATAATCTTTAGCTAGCGGAGGTTTAAAAAATCCTAATGGAACATTTTTGGAATATTATACAACCTTCAAATTATTTTCAAAAGATAAAAATTTTCACATCAAGAAAAAACTACCATATGCTGCAACTTAGAAAGGGCTTCAAAACAACAAGATAAATTTTATTAAAGTTGGACATCATAGAAAACAATGAACCACAAATTGTTCTAGACCAGCTCAACGATGATATGGGATTGTTTTCTCCTTTTCCGTTTTTTTTAAGAGGGATGGCTCATGCGTGTGTTTATATTATATCCTTTTTGTACATACATGAGCCCCAGACCTGCCTAGGACAAGCACTATTTAGCATTTTGTGTTTCTAGGTACAATAGACAATTGGATAAGCAAACTTCAAATAAAGTTTTAATAACAATGGATGGGGAGATAGCTTGCTAAAAAATTTCAACAAGGCACAAGGAACAGATCAAGCGACTACAAAGAATCATAGAGAATATGGAATCAAGCAAAGGATTAATGCTTCTATCTTCAACAATATCGACTTTCTTGACATTTCTTTTGCACTGTCCTGGCTACTATAAAACTTTCCAAGCTACCAACTTTTTGTTTATTTACTTAGGCATTTATTGCAGTAACCTCTTGTTCCATGTGGAATTCATTAAGCTTCCTCAATAACTCCTAAATGCAAGACTTCAACTCCAGTTTTGTGAACCTCCGACTCTAGTTTTAGTCAGGGAAGAAAATATCGCAAACTTGAATGTTCAGGTCTTGGAGGTTGTCGACACGATATATCTAGCATAGATATATCGGTGGTCAACAGCTTGGTCAATGCAGTCAAAGCTCAAAATTGAGCTGTTTTTCACTGCTGTTGGGGGGATTCGAACCCCTAACAAAAGGTTCAGAATTCATCCCCAGCTCCACTAGGGCAAACTTGCCCTTTGATAAGTAATATGCACTAAAGAAATATATATCAAAACTTAGGATATAAATAAAATATTAAAAAAACACTTTAAATAACAAATTAAGTATAACTATTTTATAATTAAATGAAAATTTTTCATTTAATTGATTCGTAAAAATATATCACAATTTTATTTATAGTGTTTTTAATATTATTAATATATTAAAAATTTATATATTTATCATCATTTATTTGATAAGATATCATAATTTTAATATTAAGTAGATTTTAAAATTAAACATATCACAATATTATCATGAAATAATATTTTATATAATTTAATAATCAATGTACACTTATGAAATTTATATTTTTTATTAACATGTACAATATTATATATATATATATATCAATTTATTCGAAAAAAATAACTTTAAAATGTCTATTATGTTTTTAATTTCATTTCTAAGAGTTTTATTTTATATTTTTATAAGTTTTGATCAATTTTAGGTCTACGGATATTGTGTCAAAAATATCCACCAAAATATATTATAATCAAATATCACAATATAATGATAAAATAATATTTAATATAAATTTAATAATCAATATACACTTATCAAATTTTATATTTTTTTACTGACACGTAGAATATTATATATATACATTAATTTATTCAACAAAATAACTTTAAAATGTCTATTATACTTTTAGTTTCGTTTCTAAAAGTTTTATTTTATATTTTTCTAAGTTTTTGGTCAATTTTAGTCTACCGATATTTTATGTCAAAATATCCACTGATATATCTTCGATATATCCATAAAATCGAAGTACCGATATATCCGTGATTACCGATATTTTCATCCTTGGTTTTTAGTTAGTGTGAAAAAAACACACATTTGTTAAAGATTTATTGCCAATGTTGGTAAAGCAAGAACAATAAATTAATACCTTGCCAATCATGTTTTGGAAATAGTCCATCACAGAATCTTCATATAGGGCATGCTCATATGTTTCTTGATTGACTCCATGAGCATTTTAATACCCTTTTGGGTGAATGCTAGACGAGACAAGCAACATGAAATATATTTTCCCATTGTCTAACATCTACAACTGAAGACAAATCTCGATATTAGCCAAAACCACGTCACAAAGTACATACAGTTGGTTTGAAACTTTTCATCAAACAAAGTGACATCGCCTTGAAAAATATTACAGGACAAATGAAGAAATAAAGCTATTTGAGAAATCAAAATTAAAAGCACCTTCAGATATCCCACATGTGGTTGCAGCAACAACTAGTACCAGAATGACTAGGTAGAATACAGTGACAATCTCCTTGTTCTTTAAAAACGTGCTAATGCAGCAAGAAGTATACCCTTATGGGAGATCAAATCAAAGGAAGTGTATAAAATGATATGGTAGAGATTTATAGTATCTCGCTCAAATAATGAATGTAGTTTTTGATTGGCTAGAAAGTAAACCGAGAATGATTTTTTTGACAAGAAGAATTAGAGCAAAAACCTTTTGGATATAGCCAATGATATTGCATCTATGTGTGCATGAATGTCCAAGACACCAATGCACAAAACAATATATGTACCTAAGTAGAATTAAAAAAGAAAAATGAAATTCAAATTTGAAATATCACTATGGCAAAAAAAATAATAACAATATTTTCACCTTTGTAAAGGACAATGAAAAATTACATCTAACCTTAAAATACTCAATGAAGTATGTTTCCAATATGAGTATATTAGGAAATAAACCAGTCAAACATACACAATGTTAAAAGAAATGCAAGGAGCCCTCATTTTTATATCTTATAACGAATACGTGTAAAAACTTGACATGATAAAAAGATGCATATTAGAACATGATAGAATGAAAATATAATTGAAATAATAGCATAAAGAACACCTAAGACTCCACCTAAATCTACTGGAAATCTATTTTCCAAAGATATCTAGAAGAAAATTACTTACAATATTCATTCACATTAGAATACAATTTAATTTCTACAAAGCTTTGATTGGAAAGGTGTATAGCGGCCAAATCAAGTTCTTCTCAGTAGAAAACCAGAAATAGCTTCCTTCGGACACATGACTCCATATACATCAATTTGTTGAAGGTCACTCAACTTCTTTCTACTGCTCCAAGGCTGCTTGAAAAAAAGCTATATGAAGTTGTGGCCTATAGAGTTATGCTGCAACCATCATGAAAAATAAATTCAATGCAGATTTTCTTTACCATTACATTCTTATCCTCCAACCTCCCTGCTGCAACTACAACAACCTCATTTTGCATGCAATTTAAAATATAATGTTGTCAAAAGAGTTCCTCAAAACTTGAAGAACCTTACTTTTAGTATAATAAGCTGAAACATCTCGACATCGCTCTAGCAATATTTCCAAAATGGCTTGCTTGGTTTGAAGCTGAATAGATTTTGAACTCAATTTACCCTCAATGATGAGAAACAAAAACAACAAAGAAATAAGCTTAAATGGAAACTAGGATGGCATCCCATTGATGGAAAACCTTAGGAAGTTAGAATGACCAATGATAGAACCTAGGACGGCGTCCTAATTATGAGAAACCAAAGGAACGAACAATGAACATAGGTCAAACCTAGGATTGCATCCAAATGTTTGGAACCCAAAGGGACTAAGAACAAACCTAGATTGTCACACCTCAAATTTTTTTTTTTTTTAAACTGAACAATTGATACTCAAATATAGTATATTTAATACCTAGCGCCAATGAATTAAATAGGCAATAATGATTATATTAGTACTTAACTTTAAACGTGTTTAGTTAGATGTTAAAACTAGTTTAGTGTTAATTCTATTTAATTGTGAATTAAACTTTGATTAAGGTTAAGTAAGATTAGTTAACTTAACCATGCTTATTAAGTTCTTAGGGGCTGATTATAGTTATGAAAAACTAAAGGACTAATGAGCAATTATGGGTTTTATTTTTGATAACTTGAAGGACTAAAGTGCAAAATTGGGAATTTGGAGTTAGTGGCATGCCACCTCCTACTTCGGTGGATTGGTGGCAGCCACATGCCTACCACCTCCTACTTGGCTGCATGGCGAGCCCTATATAAGGGCTGCAACTCGTTTTGCACCATTTTAACAGCAGCAGCTTGGGTTAGAGAGAGGATCTTGAGAGAGAAAGTGAAGATTTAAGTAAGCAAGTTGTTTAATTTAGTAATTTTTGGTTTATTTTAGTTCCTAATGGTATGCTGAAACAAATTAACGGTAAAATTTGTGTAAAAGTTGAGTGTTATTAGCTATAAACATGTTTTAGTTAAAAATCATAATTAATTAGGGATTAAAGTATTTTAGATTAAGTATTTTATTAATGGTAAGATCAACATAAATCTTATTTAACTAAAAAATATATTAGTGAACATGTGATTAATTAGGTTATTTGGACACTTGGGATTTGTTAATAGGTTTAGACTTTAAGAAAATCAAAAACAATTAGTGTTTGGTAATTAATTAGAGAATTTTATAATTAAAAATATTAGCAACAGTAAATTATATAAATCTTCATCGTTAGGAAGTCTAAATTATGTGTTTCATTTCAATTCATTGTAATAGGTAAAGATCGCCTGCATAAAAGATCACAATGGGAAAGTTCGTGTAAGGTAGGGGAATATTATAACATCCCATGGTGTATCTGATTTCTCTCCTTGAAACATTTATTTGAAATTTCATGTCATTTCTATGATTTCATAAAATGTTTTAATATGTCACTGTATCTTGGTTTATTGCGCTGAAATATTACGTTGAGATTGGAACATATATTGTATGAAGATTCATGGTTCTGTGTTGTGGAAAATGGTTCATGGTGTGGTTGCATGGTTCTGTGTTGTAGAATAATCAAATATGATATTCAGAGAATGATTGGTGGGGAAGTGTTTATGTGATGCTAAGGCATGATCTTTTGATATATTGTTTATGTGGGAACCGTGAGCCACTGGGTGAAAGTCCCTAAAGCCCTCGAGGAAGACACTCCGATGTGGGGTGTATAGGGTTGGTCTTGCCCTTGGGTTTAATTCCTCTAAAGACACGGGGTTGGCCCCCTGGGTTTTAGTCCTAAAGACACAAGATTGGTCCCTACCCTTGGGTATGAGTCCTAAAAGACACGGGGTATACTTGCCCTTGGTGATGTCCATAAATAGTCAATTATTATATTAACCGAGTACTTTGAGCAATTGATATCTGATATATAAATTTGGTGGGGATGAGTAGTTATCAGTTATGAAAGGATGGACGAGGAAAAGCAAAGATGAAACCAGCAAACACATGCATACATGTTTGACATGATTACATATTTGTTAATGGTTATAAAATGTTATCATGCATTCTATTACATGTTAATTCAAAGTTTTTAAGGGTATGCTTAGGATGGTTATAAACTTTCCTACTGAGTTGTGAACCCACCCTATCCCTTCCACCTTAAATGCAGGTAAGAAACCTATGTAGGAAATAATGCTTGAGCATTGCTTTACAGTGATTGGATGTTGTTTGCTCGCATTGATAGTGTTTTGAGGCTTTGCCTTTGTATTAAAGACTGAATCTTTTTGTATGAATGATGTTATATATATATTTGTTAGGTGCACTTGTAGTATGGGCTACCCATAGTGAACCATGAGGTTTTGGTATATGTAAATTAATGTAGTACAAGTTTCTTTAGTCAAACAAAACATATTTTGTTAACTAATAGTTACGAAGTTTAATATAAGATGCACTCTTTATAATAGGTTTTGCATATCCTCCTTTTGCACAAAATCAAGAAGGAACTCAGCATTTAAATTTTGGTATCCCCATATCCTTGAGAGCATTTATACTGTATTTGAGAATCAATTGTTCAGTTTAAGAAAAAAAAAATCGTGGTGTGACAATATAAGTGTCACACCCCAATTTTTTTTTCTTCTTATTATTATTATTTATTCTTCAACTAAACAATTGATACTCAAATACAGTATAAGCGCTCTCAAAAATTTAAATGTTGAGTTCCTACTTGAATTTGTTCAACAAGAGATATGGAAAAACCTGTTATAAGAGTACATCCTGTATTAAACATTGTGACTATTAAGTTAACAAATATGTTTTGTTTCACAAAGAAACTTGTACAACATTAATTTACATATACCCAACCCATTGTTTACTACGGGTAGCCCATACTACAAGTGTATCTGACAAATATATACATTACATCATTCCAACAAAAGGTTTAGTCTTGATACAAAAGGCATGGCCTCAAAAGACTTTCAATATGAGCAAACAGCATCCAATCACAGTAAAAGCATTGCTCAATCATTCTTTCCTGCATAGGTCTTCTGACCTGCATCTAGAGGTGGAAGGAATAGGGTGAGTTCACAACTCAGTATGGAAAGTTTATAACCATCCTAAGTATAGCCTTAAAACCTTGAATCAAACGTTTAATAACATGCATGATAAACATTTCATAACCATTAACAAATGTGTAATCATGTCAAACATGTATGCATGTGTTTGTTGGTTTCATCATTGCTTTTCCCCATCCATCCTTTCACAACTGATAAATTGCTGACTCCCAACAATGTACACAGCAGATATCAATGCTCCACAAGATACTTGATCATTAATAATGACTATTCTGGGACATCACCCAAGGGCAAGTCATACCCCGTGTCTTTGGGACTCATACCAAGGGCAGGACCAACCCCGTGTCTTTTGGGACTCATACCCAAGGGCAGGACCAACCCTGTGTCTTTAGGGACTAAAACCCAGGGGCAGGACCAACCCCATACACCCACATCGGAGTGTCTTCCTTGAGGGCTTTAGGGACTTTCACCCAAGGACCCCACGATCCCACATAAACAATATATCAGATGATAAGGCCTGTAGCATCACATAAGCACTTCGCCACCAATAAATTCTCTGAATATGATCTGTGATAATTCCATATCCTTCTTGCAATCCATCACACCATAAACCATTCAACAACACAAAACCGAATCTTCATACCAATATACGTTCCAACATCATGGTAACAGTTTCAATGCATAAACCGAGATGCAATGACACTTTAAAAGATTTTATGAAATCATAGAAACAACATAAATACCAACAAATAATTCAAGAAAGAAATCAGATACACCATAGAATAGCATAAAATTCCCTACCTTACACCGACTTCTTTTTGTGTTTCTTCTAAGTAGGCGATCTTTGCCTATATGAGGAACTGAAATGAAACAACATAATTTAGGTTTTAGTTTATTGTTGGCAAATTTTTAATTCTCACATTCTCTAATCTATATCCACATGTTTTCAAATCAAATATGAATTGAATTAAACAATATTTACAATGCATATTAAATTTCCCTAATTAATTACCAAACTAATTCTTTTGATTTTCTTAAAGCCTAAACCTATTAACAAATCCCAGAGTGTCCAAATAACCCAATTCATCACATGTTTCTAATCTATTTTTCAACCAAACCAAATTAAACAAAGATTTATGCTGATCTTACCCCTTAATAAAATACTTAACTTAAATAACTTTAATCTTTAATAAATTGTGATTTTTAACTAAAACAGATTTATAGCTAATTATACTCAACTTTTACACAATTTTTTACCAATTAATTCTTCTCAACATACCATTAGGAACCAAAATAAACGAAAATTAAAAATTAAACAACTTGCTTACTCAAAATCTACACCTTCTCTCTCTAGATTCTCTCTCTAAACCAAGTTGCTGCAGGTGAAATGGTGCAAACGAGCTGCAGCCCCCCTTATAAGGGGTCTCTAAGCACCCAAGCATGAGGTGGCAGCCCACATGGCTGCACAATCCACCAGTAGGAGGTGGCATTCCCATCTAACTCAATTTTCCAAAATTTGCACTTTAGTCCTTTAAGTTATCAAAAATAAAACCCATAATTGCCCATTAGTCCTTTAGGTTTTCATAACCCTAATTAGTCGTAAGAACCTAATAAGCATGTTAGCATCATTAACTAATCCCACTTAACCTTAATCAAAGTTTAATTCATAATTAAACATGATTAGCACTAAACTAGTTTTAATATCTAATTAAGCAAGCTTAAGTTAAGTACTAAAATAATCTAGGTGTTACAATAAGTGCTTTCAAAGAGATGGGGATACAAAAATTAAAATGCTAAGTACCTTCTTGATTTTGTGCAAAAAGAGGATATGCAAAAACTATAATAAAGAGTACATCTTGTATTAAACTTTGTAACTATTAGTTAACAAAATATGTTTTGTTTCATAAAAGAAACTTGTACTACATTAATTTACATATGAGAAAACCCCATGGTTCACTATGGGTAGCCCATACTACAAGTGTACCTAACAAATATATATATATATATATATATATATAACATCATTTCTACGAAAAGATTTAGTCTTTCATACAAAGGCAAAGCCTCAAAA
>JBAPGN010000497.1:83662-109384 GCA_037355405.1 Vitis amurensis | reverse complement strand
TTAAAAGGTAAGACTCCAGCAACTCAACACATACATTATCATTAGTATTGTTATTTGGGGGAGTTTTAGTATTGTAGAACCTTACCATCTGACGAGGGCTGCTATTTGTTGGAGAAACAGGTCACAAAAAAAATCGCAGAAGACAAATCTTCAGCTCAAGCTGCATCAAACCTTTGGACCTCCATTTTAACTGTATGACTCTTAACTTCAATAAGAATAGGTAAACAAATCCATAAATTACAATTTGTTTAGCTTTAAAATCGCCTTGCATATTTGAATGGATGGGGAATATTTCGAAAACCCTAATAGTGTTTTTAAATGGTATGGTAAATTTGATGTTAAAATGTCTTAGGATTTTGATTGTCTAAAGCCTTTGTATTAGTACACTATGTCAGTATCTATAGTGATTCCTGTGAGACAGTTTGAGATTTAATTTAGTAATATAAGCTGAGTAATGTGGCTGTAAATATCACAAGCATGCATCAAAATTATAGGGTAATACATATTCAAATGACATAAAAAAAGAGAAATCAACCTTAAGTAAATGTTGTATTATGAACTCCTCCAAAATGGGGTAAGTTGGTATAGAAAGTTTGGCGGTGTATCCCTCGAGAGCATTAAGCACTAACAAGGGCAAGCTTAGGCTAATTGGTTTCCGTGTTCCTTTTAGCCTAAACCGATGCCATGTTTCCGTAGTTATTTTTAAAATGAAAGTCGGATGTTGAAGGTATTAATTATGTGTGATTCGACCCAAACTCCCTTGCAAGACCTGAGCAACTCAAGATAATGTTGGAAATTTTTGTTAAACATAGTATGTCCCTAAATAGGGCCAACATTATAAGGTTTTTGGAATACAGAATGAGAGGCCTTAATGAATACAACTAATGAAAGAAACATATGAGCTAATCGGTTTTAAATATTAAAACAGTGAATACGCGAAAGGATGATGAATTTGTCCCGTTGAGAAAATTTTCAATCCGCGCGGTAGCACTGGTTTTAAAAAATACTCACCCGGTTGAGCAATTTCCTCAACCGGTTGAGCAATTTCCTCAACCGGTTGAGCAATTTCCTAAACCGGTTGAGTAATTGTCCATCAACCGTTGAGCCAATTTCATAACCGGTTGCATATCCAATGTTGTTCAATCGGCTTGACGCACATGCAGGTTTCAACGGTTGACGTTTGTAACGCCAGTGCTACCGGCTGAGGAATTTCCTCAGCCGGTTGACGAATTTCCTGGACCGGTAGCTACTGGTTTATAAATTACACATCCGGTCGACCGGATAACTTCGACCGGTTGATAGATCTTCTGAACCGGTAGAGACTAAAAAATGTTGTGCACACCACCCAAATGCATCCGGTGAATTTGTAGGTCAACAACATTATAATAGCTTAGAGCAAGGGAAGAGAGTAGATTCGGGTTACGAGGAAATAAACAATTGTACCTCCGATTTGTTTTTTTATGGCTAACAGAGGAGACCAACAACACATCTGCTACTCGTTTTCAAAAAAAAAGTTGGAGAATCTGAAATATTGTTATTGCACAAGGACCTCCAAAAGCACTACAACCTTAGCCCTTAGCCCCAACAGCAGAACCATGTCTCCGAAGTTGAACTTAACTATTATCTACTTGGTTTGTGCTAGGGAACAATTTAAATATGGTGCGTGTCTGAGATAGATGTCAGACGTGGATGCATTTGTCGATGCCATCTTTTGAGGGTATTGGTGTCGCACTTGCATTTGTCACAAGTTATTTCCTCAACATAATGATTTGTAAGTGATATTTAATGATTTTAAAAAGTTTTGCTTATGATTGTGTATAGCAGAGTAGTATCAATTTTGCAACATATGACCTTTTGAATGGAAAATCATGGGGAAATTATCACGTCTGCAGTATACACCGGTTCTATAATTTATCAAATTCTTAAGTTATTTCCCAAAAAATGAGAATCGATGACGTTGTCGAATTCGGTTTATCTTCAAGTATGCAATCATTTGATACAAAAGTGATAAGATAAATTGTGAAAGTTTTATTTTCGATTTTTTTACCTTATTTATGTAATGTAGATGATGCAATCGGTGAAGGAGAAAACAATCAAGCGGGAGTTTGAAGTGAAGGAGGAGGACGTCGTCAATGACGATGCATTTATCGGTGGCACTGACGACCTGGGTGGAAACAGTTTGAAACAGAAGGTGTTGAAGGGTATTTCAGATGAAGAAGTCTACAAATTGCAATTCGATCGCATAGATGAGGCTGAAACATTTTACAACATGTTAGCTAGAGTAGCCGGATTTAGTATTCGAAAAAGATGATCTCTGAAGCGAGACAGAATGGGGAATAATCTCTTCGAGAAGTGGGTGGTGTTTCTTAGAGACAGTGAGCATGGACGCGAACAAGTTTATTGGAAAAGACTAAGCGACAGCGGTAGCCAGATCATTGATAGGAGTTGGATGTGATAGTCTGGATTTCGTGTAGGCTTGAATAGGATGAAGATGGAGTACAGTGATTGTAAGTGAATTCACTTAGGACATCATAGATCCATAATTTGGTCGATGCTAAGTCGAACCACAATTCTCTCGTGGACTCGGCTCATCATCGAACAATAGTAATCCCGATAAGGCACAAGTTGAATGGTTTGCCGTAAAGACTAGGTTGTTAAACCATATCACATACATTACATGGATGGTAATAAACACATCAGGGGGACATGAAGCACGTTGGATTTCACCACAAAAAAGTATATACATCACGTTGATGCAAGTGCGTAGAACGTGAGGAATTAAAGTACAGTGGAATCATGCGTCACAGGAGCAGGCTCCATATGGCTTATTTTTGTGTGGACCACATGGAACAGAAATGGATTCTTCATTTTTTTTATAAATTGCAACATTTTGATGAAGCAAACGTCGACTACGCAAATATTTGTCTTTGGGCTGATTTCACTGCTACGCATGGATTATGCGTGTTTTTGGAGTGTCTAGGCATTTGACAACAACCTTAGGAAAAAATGCCTATAAAAAGCCTCTAGTAGTGTTGGTCGGTGTTAATCAATACATCAATACTGTTGTATTCTGAGTATTGCGTTATTGGACTCAAGTATGAAGTGTTTTGGACATATGAATGGGTGTTGAGACAGTCTTCGCTATGCAGGATGAATGATCATAATGAGGACCCCATATACTGTATGTACTGATGCACATCAGATGGGAAGTAAGCTATCGCACGTAATGACATTTATATATCTATAAGTATTCAACTATGAGATCGGTCGTGTCATTCTATATGTGTGTGATCTATGTGTTAACAGTTCCATTCATTTGAGCATTTGCGAAGAGCAATATGATATTTATCGTATTCATGGGTCACGAAATGTATATTATGGCCAGATACTTCTCACTAACACGAGATGAGCTTTTTTCGAGTGTAGATAGGAGTATCGTTCATGCGTGGGAATGAAGAAGAATTAGAAAAGGTTTGGCATGAAGAATGGGTTCAAATTTGGGACTTAATGAGAATCGTTGGGTGACCGGAGAATATGATGGGGAACGTAAAAGATGGGCCAGAGGCCGTATTTTACGTGGGAAATTTCTTTGAGGGAATGAGAACCACACAAAGGTGTGAGAGTATGAATGCATATCTAAATAAGATTCTTAAAAATTCGGCTTGCGACTGTATGAGTTTGTACCACAATTTGATAGAGCCATACTGAGAATAAGGCAACGAGGGCAAAGGCAGAGTTCGAGTCGAACAATTTCTTCACCCTGTGCTTTCCAAACCAAACAAGCCATACTTGAAAATCATGCTGGCGCGACACGTTAAAAAAAAACCCTTTTCCCCTTATAAAGTTTAAAAAAAATTCTGGCGACAAAAAAAAAAAAAAAAATTTTCCTCTCACACACCCTCCTCTCCTGTAAAGAATGTAAAATAGAAGAATAGTCTCTTGGAGGTGGTGTGAGATTCTTATAGTCCGCATAAAGGTGAATTATAGATAATTACAATAGTATCTATTGGCTCCACCCCAAAAGCTCCCGCCCCGGCACGGGGATACCACCCCACCATTTATTTTTCTTTTATTTAAGATTTAAAGTACACAAACACCGGGGTTCAGCAAACATATAAATAAAATGTGGAGAGGGTAGCAGAGGGGATTGACCCCATGGAACAAGAGGTGAAAATTTACTATTTAAACCCACTCGCCCACCCGGTTTCCCGCTTAATAAATCCGGTCTCTCTCGCGACCTAAACCATTAATTAGAGAAGACATACAACACACGATGGTTTGCTCACATGCTCGGTCGGTCTATCGAAACGCGCGGAGCATCTTGGCAACAGATTCCTCCTCAGTCCAACTCCCGTACTTCATGAACGACGGTGACCAACAGCTTAGCAAAGGTGTATACAGATCAACGTACCAGTGAATGGAAGACGGATAACACATGGATCGGTTTTGTAGCATATGGTTTCATGTGAGTTCGATTGTGCAACAAGCTCCTCCTACTTTGCCGTCAGATACGGTCATCTTCATTTATTACGAGGCCAGAAATGAAATACAAAAATTTGACGGCGAGAATGAGGAACTCTATAACTATAATTGAAAAGGGAAGAAAAAATTAGCATCAGATGGAGCGACAGGTACTACCAAGTTCGTGATCCAAATATTGTGAACGACTAAAGGAATCAGGCAAAGTGGCAATGAATGTTCAATAAGGAAGGACGATGCAGTCGTTGTAAAATGAGTGGGTCACACAATTTCGAAAGTGTCCAGCAAGCCTATCAGGTCCTCCCATCAAAAGGTCGATTGACGAGGCCGGGGGTTATAATTGGTAATGTCATAAAGTTCAAGACTACATAATCTTGCCCCCGTAAGATTTGAATTTTTTGTTTAGGGATCACTGAACAGAAATGACTACAATAATGTTTTATGATGGCATTATGATAACTAGGAGGAAACCGAATTCTGTCTTCGCGAAGGTTGACATTTTTCAACAGGGAAAATTGATGAAGCCTTCAGCCAAATCATGTCAGTTTGCTTTTTTGGGCAAACCTTTTCAACATGTAATGTACAGTGAATAAGCTTGTTTAATAACTATTTCAAACATTTGATAAACTTATAATGCATTAATATATCTGGCAACACTTTAATTATTGAAAACATGCATGGGAATGTTCAGGGGAGCAGTTTGGCCGAATGAAACCATTCTGACATGTACATAGATTTGGGGGTGAACTTAATAAAATGTAAGTCATAAGCAGAAACACTTTTGACATAAATTTCAGATATGCATTATTTAATGATTAAGTTTAATTAATTGGAATGGAATGGGTAGCTGAAAAAAAACAATGAAATGTGCATGTGCAGATAGCAGGATTCAGCAACATGAACAAAGTATGTCAACACCATGTGAACTGGGGATCCAAACAAATATCCAAATGAAAAGGATATGCAACCTTTTTTTTTATTCTTAGCGGAGTAAGGGATGGTAGGTATTAAATCAGTATTTATATAGTTGACCGTTATCACTTCCAAGAATGTGTACTTTTAACTAAACTATTTAATTGAAAAGTTTGAATTTTGATCAAGAGTCCAAGTTGATTGATAGAAATGCAATATCCTCTACATTTATAATTTAATTGTAATAACAAGGGATAAAATGATTGGTTAATGGAGAAACCGATTCATTTATATCATGTCGAAAAAAAACGGTTAATTATGCGGAATTAATTAAATTCAATTGTGGTTAAATGTTTTGACAATTAGGGTGGTTATGAGTTAACTATAGGAAAGTAATATATATGATGTAATTAACATGAAATAGGTAAATTTTGTGATTTTACTCAAAATGGGTAAATCGTAGTTAGGTAAATTGTAATGCCAGTTTCCGTCAATTTCAAACATTATAATTGAACTTAATGGTACATTGTCGAATGTTTCCATAGTGAAAAGTTATTGGTACAACTCATAGCATACCTTTTTTGTGCACAATAGCATTGCAGGAGGAAACCGGTTGAGGAAATTTTCTCAACCGGTTGAGCCATTTTTGACCAGTGGCTACCGGATGAGGATTTCCCTCAACCGGTTGAGAAACTTCCTCAACCGGTAGCTACTGGTTAAACAAAGCCTCAACCGGTTGAGCAAATGGCCATCAACCGGTCGAGGTTTTTTTGACCAGTGCCTACCGGTTGAGAAAATTTCTCAACCGGTCGAGGAAATTCCTCGTCCGGTAGACACTGGTAACAAATCCCTCAACCGAGTGCTCAACCGGTTGTTCCTAGCCGGTCGACCGGGTCCAGCCGTGCTCGACCGGTTGAAGTTTCCTAACAACATACTCAACCGGTTGAGCAAATTCCTCAACCGGTTCATGCCTATCTTCATCCGGTTGCCACTGGTTAAAAAACCATGAACCGAATGAGCAAATTCCTCAACCAATTTGCTATATTTGTCAAACAGTTCCCACTGGTCAAATCATTCGTCAACCGGTTGGGACAATTTCTTCAATGATCAACCACTTTCCACAACAGAAACTATGAGGAATGTTCTCAACCGGTACGAATAATGCGTATGCCTATGAAAAGTGGACATAGATAAATCGTTGGACTGGTTCTTACCGGCTGAACGGCATTCGTCAACCCGTGTAGGAATGTACTAACTATATATTGTTAGTATAGATAAATGAATATTTACAGATCTGATTAGGTTAAAGATCGTACAAAATCACACATGTCGAACATGAATGATACCAATATATTACAATTTCATTTTGACGACCATATTGAAAGAAGATTATTTGGATATTGAAATAAAAATGGACTTAATCATTAATAATGTATGGTCATCGAAGCTCACAACTTCCCAATAAACATGAACGATATGTGGATATGGAAATGATAAATACGTTGAAAAATAAAAAATATCATAATAATAATTTTTTCATTGCTCGTGTCGACGTCTTTGTACAAACCAATAGCCACAATTGGTTTGTTTTTCTCTATTTCCCTCGTGTAAAACTAAATCACATGCCTATTTCTCGACGTATTTTATAGAATTACAAAAGTCGGAGCTCGTCATCGATTCACCATTTTTGAATCTCTGCATATGTCTAATGACATGCACTCCACAGTCCCACCTAAGAAAGAGAAAGAAAAACAAAACAACTTATTCAATGGTTGTCTAATTATACCTCAGGAAAAGAATAGTAATGTGAGTTATGTATTCATACTAACCCATTCTCTTGGGTCGGAATCGAAGGAGCCCAATCAATGGAGAATTGGAACGACATCTTTCCCGATGTCAGATAGTTTGAAGAACGTTTGCAAAATTCAACCTAATTTATTATGAAAGTGTTAATAAATATGAAAGAGGAAAAAATAGAATAGAAGAAAAATATAAACATGAAGCATACCACTGTTTTGACACTCTGAAACCGGAACTTGTCTCGATCTTCGATCGTAATGAGTCCAAAATTTGGGTATTAGAGTTTTTTGAAGTCAAATGACGCACAGATACCAATTGACCAGGGCATTCGTCATGCATTGAATAAATAGCTGTAAAGTTTAGAAAAACAATATATATGAGTTGGGGCAAATAAAATCTACTTATTATAGGTGAAAACAATATCTATTCTAAATTCATATATGCAATTAAACATTAGAAATAATTACTAGACCTTCTCGCAATCATCCAATTCACTAAGTACTTACTAACGATGGATGTTTTCTATCGAAAAAGGATGAGGACTCCCGCACAAAATCATTTGCTAATAAGAAAACATAATACAAACATTACTATATTGTACTTAATATGTAAGTAAACAACAAGAGAATATGAGCTTACTGAAAATGTCGTGGGAAGATAGCATCTTATACTTCGTATGCCTATGAATTGTCTTTCAAAATAATTTAGCTTTGAGGCTTCTAAATTTATTACCTGTTGTTGAACAATAACTTCAATAAATTTATTTAACTAATATAGGATGCATTTGATATAAATGAAGTAGGTACTTACAACATCCATCAAATTTTGTCTAGGACGTAAGCATGCAAAATCTCCACGAACTCCATGTTCATGACCAAAGTCAACAAGAAGCTCACTAAAATAATAATATGTTCAAACAAACTTCAGTAAATTGGAAGCATATGAAGGAAAAAATTGTAACAACACATCTATGAATGTTCTAGACCCGACAAACCTTTTTGACAACGCTTTATTGAAAACATAATCAGCGACAAGTGATTGAAGTACATTGAATGATTGAGTATCCACCACGTCTTCACGAATGGACATGGGGATTGACTAATTCGAAAACAAGACATAATTATTAACTACATATGTTAAGTATCAAAAAATAAGAACAATGATATTAAACTATTTGTATTATACCTCTGATGCTTCACGTTTTACCATCTTCCTTGATTTCTGTACAAACGGGGAGACCTTGAATTTACTTGGTTTCCTCTCCCTTGATGAACGTGTTTTCATGACATGATTAGGATAACCACATAGTGCTCGTAATGGTTCCTAATATGGAAAATGTCAGTAATATACATCTATTTACTATGTAATGGTTAAGTAGTTGTAAACAAAATAATTTTATCTTTTATATGATACATACCTTTCCATAATCTCTTCTACTCCTTTTGATTGGAAGTGGTAAGATATTTTCATTTTCGTCTGGAATGATATGCACTTCAATTGATGTAGCACATGCATCTTCATTCTTTTCATTAAAGTCCTCGGTGCATAACTTCTCATTTGACAAAGTGTGAAGATAATGTTCATTCACATTCATAATGTTCGTATCTTCCAAACTTCTCTCGCATGAGAGCATGTCATTCTTCGTTCCTTCCTCGTGCATTCTCAAAGGTTTTCCGCTTGACCTAAGGAAGAGAGCTTTCACTTGAGTATAATTCTCCTCAAATTTAGCCAAAATTTTATCACAACTACTACTACTTGCACCATAAGCCATATCAAGTAGATGTGTCTTTAATTGTTGAAAGGTTTTATCCATCTCCATTAACTTTCCACCATCAACCTAGTGATATATACGAACGTGATTAATAACATTATAATACAAACGTTCAATGCTAATATAGATAGTCACGATGAATATTGTAAAACACTTACTCGTTTAATAACATCTTTGTTTAGATTGGATACAAATTTCTCATCGTCCTCATTCTCACTCGCCATTGTCGTTGCATTTCCATCAACGCAATCCCTTCTCTCATTTTCTATCACCCATATTTTGAGCTACAATATATTCATCAAAATATAATACATATCAGATTTTAAATCACTAAAAACTTAAATCAATAGTAAACGACTTTCAAAACTATAACTTACATCCTCATTTGCATATCCACCAAGTTTTTTCAATCTTCGTTTCCTGTCCAATACTTCATCATCTCCCCAAGCAGTAATCCGAGGAGAAGGTCGAGTATATAGCGGTAGGAATTTCTCTTCAAAGGATATATGCTCGTGGTAGAATAACTACGAGTATATTTGACATAGATATATAGTTAGTTCATAAATTATATTAAAACAAAATCGTATTTCACTATGATGTAAATTAATTACCATTAAAAACAATAAGCAACCGCAAACCCCACTTTGTTGTTTCTTCTTAAACTCTTCAATCCCGTGCACAAGATAGGACAACACAAATTCTGCCCAATTCATCTTCTTTATTGAATCGATGTCTTCCACAAGATGTAAGAAAGAGCGATTCACAAAAAGCTTCATTGTTGGGCACAATAATGCACCCAACACAAATAATACAAAACGAACTTTAAAATCATTTCCACCCTCTTTATCCTCCCTAATTTGATTTTCTAACATCACTAATGGCAATCGCCCTTTTTTATCACAATATTTTTTACATAAATCATTCTTATGACTAACATCTTTGTTCATGCCAATCTTGAACCCTCTTGCCCTCAATCCCATAATAAATTCAACATCAATGGGGGATAATTTGATACAAGTATTATACAACTGTAACATATAAGTGTTCGGATTAAAACTATTTATCAACCAAAGACATAACCCATGATCTATTTTCCTACATCTAAGTTGCAAGAGGCTACCAAATCCTATTTCTTCTATGGCTGCCTTTTGCTTTGGTTCTAAATTTTCAATCACTCTAATAACTCGCTCGGGGGAGCATCGAGTCTGAAGATATAACTGAAAAGATACACAAACATCAAACATGTTTACATTAATATAATTTCCAACAAATACATAAGTAAAGAAATTAAATATTCATTACAAATAAAAATTACCTTTGGAACCACACCCTTTTGGAGTGAATATTGTTTTGAACTTTCTTTGGACTTTGCCATGAAATTTTCTTTTTCTACTTTTGAAAGTGCATTCCACTTCTTGCCCAATTTTTTCCTCAACTACAATAATTGGTCACATAATTTAAATTCTAATGTTAAAATGTAATTATATTAGACGTAGCAAAATTACTCCTTACATCATCATTTATCTTCACTTCTTTGTCCTTCTCTTTCATCATGGCTAATTGATCGTTACTACAAAACAATTTCAAACAAATTTAACAATAACAACCACAAAAAATAAATTAAAAAACATATTATTTTACATATTTCTATTTTCCCTTACTAGTAATGTATCCAAGCGCCGATAGGCCTCTTTGGATTTCTAACAACTTCAAGACCATCGCATTCGCTCCTAAAAATTAAATCAAAGCGTTTAAGTCAATTTGTATAATATGATTTCAAATATAATAAATCAAACATACTTTCACTACCACATTATCTCAACATAAGTTTTTTTTCACATTTCAATAAATTTTATTTTTATATCTTCCTACAACCAACCAAATGCCAATTAAAATACAAATACCATTACAACTACAACATCCTCCCTAAATATCTTTACATTTAAAATGATGACAAAATTAGCATACAAATTTTTTTCAATGTTCAATAATCTAACCACACTCTTTTTCTATAATGTAATCAATCCATAAATCTAACAAAAAACATGAAATATAATGGGCACAATATTGTAAAACACATAATTACTACTCACATTTTTTTCCCTTTATATAGAACTCGCCAAATAATTAGGATACAAGCGCCTTTTGAGTAACAAACAATTGTGTCCTTCTCAGCTTTCTTTTCCTTAGTACTACACGTCCTCTTCTTCTTCTTCCAGCTACGTCTTCAATTCGGGTTTTTAAACCATTAAATTTAGAACCTGAAAACACCCCCTTACACCTCTTAAACAAAATATAAAATATGAAGAAAACACAAGGGTTATGGAGATTCCACTAAAATTCTCCGTGCGAAAGAACATAAATTCTCCATGTGAAAAAATGCAGGGGTAGGGGGGAGAGAAAGCAAAAATTCTGAAATTTACATAAAATCTTCGAGAAGAAGAATCTAGCAGAAAAAATAGCTGACCTGGACATCGGGAGAAATAAAGTGTAAGACTCGGATCTTGGCACCGACCTCGCCCACAATCCTGAGCTCGCCGTCCTTGAGGGAGACTTCTTTTATGAGGTCAAGACGTCAACTTGGAGGAGGTTGCCCCGGTTCACGGCAATGGTGGTCTCCACCCACCTGTGAAGACGTCTTTTATCCCGGCTGACGGAGAAGGTGGTCTCCACCTAGCTGTGGAGACGTCTTTGACAAGGTCTGCGACGTCGGCCTCGAAGAGGTTGGCCCGGTTGAAGCCGACTGTGGTCTTCACCCAGCTGTGGACAATCACTGGAGAGAAAAACGGGAAAAGGGAGAGAAAACAAAGATGACAGCGGGAAATGGGTGAGCTATGGAGGAAGTCGGCAAACAAATATGAGACCGGGAAATGGGTGACCTGAGGCCGGGAAATGGGTGAGCTGAGGAAGTCGGCTATGGAGGATGCGCGAGACACCCAGCTATGGAGGGGCGGGAAACGGGCAAGCTGAGGATGCGTGAGATGGAGGGGAAGAGAGCAAGAGGAGGGGAAGAGAGCAAGCTGAGGATGCGTGAGATGGAAGCTGAGGATGCGTGAGATGGAGGGGAAGAGAGCAAGAGGAGGGGAAGAGAGCAACAGAGCAAATTAGGGGGGAAAAAAGGGGAAAAGGAGGAGAGATGGGGGAGACAACCGGAGGGGAAGGTACCCGGGAGATCTTTTTTTGAATTTTTTTTTTTTTTCTTTTTCATTTTGGATGGCTGAGATTTAATCATTTTCATCCAATGGATGAAAAAAATTGGGGGCAAGGTACCGAAGGAGGCATTGTAGAATTTCCCAGATCCAAAACACAATTATCCTAAAGTTGATGCACGGTCATCAGTCCTGGCAGTAATCCAAGGGCCGAAAAGCAGGCCTCTCGTACTCTTTTGAGTGAAGGAATGTGTTTGCGGTGACTGGTGAGAGAGGTAGCTTTAGTCCAGTGGGTCCTCCTCGGGCCTCCCATATGCCATATCCACGGACGTTGCCGCATCATGATAAAGAGAAAGCGTCAAAAGGCACAACCCTTTATAGACCATAACATATCCACGACGAGTCTTTTTCATCCTTGCCAAATTATTTCAAAAGATAAAATATATATTTATTTGTTCAGTGAACTTACCTGTTGTTTATTTGGAGAAATAAAGTAAAAAAAATTACACATAAAGAACTATCTACTTTTATTCTTAGAGAGAGAGAGAGAGAGAGAGTTAATTTACGTACATTACATCTCATCCCGGTAAAATATGTTTGTGGAAAGGAAATTACAGATATATTGTTTTGCTTATTAATATGACACTTCCTCTATGTAAACAAACTCCAAAACATGCAGGTGGACCAGCTAACCAACCAACCAACAAACCAACCTGTTAAACACTCACGTGAACGAGATTAGAGATTCACAGAGAGACTCTTTACTCTTCACACAAGCACGCCCTTGAGACTCCTCTGAGAGCATCTACACCTGAGGATAACATAAGAAATGAACCTGTAAAGCAATATGAAACACACCATTATGACCACATTCCTCCATCTACTCTCTTCTCCATATCCTTCTTCTCGCAGCACATCTTCACCCTTCACAACACATGTCCCAAACATGTAATCCAAGCACTTTCCCGGCCCCGAGAACTCATTTATCAGAAACCCTTCAAATGGGTACTTAAACAGAGATATATAATGCATGAAAATCCAGTAATCCGGCATGCCGTTCTTCGATATGAAGTAGCCCGAAAAGAGAAAGAACGAACCCATCACCCCCGATATCACCGAGTTTCCGACTATGAAATTAGGCACAAGAGCACTGAAACAAACCACAACTGAATTGGCAGTGTAGAGAATCAACCATATGAGCAACAAGAAGTGCATGAAGGCCAGGAAATTTGGGTTCAGACCCACAAGCAAGTACAGTGGCAGTGAGAACAATATGGCTAGAATGAGTAGAAATGGGAGATAAACAAGCCCATTAGCAATGGCATATGATGAGACCCTGTAGCTTCCACTGGAGGTCTCCTTCATTAAAATGTCCCTCTCTTGCAAGAAGATTGGTAGGGCCTCTGTTGTGCAAGACAGCAAAAATGTTAAAATGAACGCAAACAGACCTACCCTTTCTTCCGCTCCAATTAGGTTGTCTTTGAGCTGATAAAAGATTGAACCCAGAACAAGCCCAGCAATCAGCATTTGAAGTGTTCGGCATGCAAACAGCTCCTTGGTTCTGAAAATGTTTTTGGAGAACCTATGTGTCAAAATGATGGTCTCTCGAAATCTAGAATTGGCGAAACCTCGGACAAAATCGATGCTTGTGTTGATGATTATTTCCTCATCAATAACCTTGGACTGTTGGAATAGCTGTTGAAGAGTGCAGTTGCCACTTCTGCCTCGTGGGGTTGCCTGCAGTTGCGCTGCCGTCGATTCTTGGACCACAGCTTGCTGTTGCTGTTGCTGTTGCTGTTTCTGTTGCCGTTGCTGTTTCTGTTCTTGAATGGTTTCAATTGACTCTATCGCATATTCCACGATGTTAACATGAAGAGGAGGCTCCAATCCCATCAGCCTCAAGTTCAGTCCAAGCTGCTCAACTGTGCCATGGTGCAAAACCGAGCCATTAGCCAGCAGAAGAATGGAGTTGAACAGCTTCACAATGCGAAACCCAGGTTGGTGTATGCTCAGAATTATGGTTCGACCCCGGCTTTCAGCCATGGTCTTAAGCATATCGATGATTTGAAGGGCAGAAGTACTGTCAAGTCCCGAAGTGGGCTCATCCAGAATCAGTACCTTGGGGTCATGTACCGCATCCACACCGATGGAGACTCGCCGCCTTTCTCCGCCGGAGATGCCACGCGCCTTATCATCACCCACCCGAACGCCAGCCACATGCTCTAATCCCAGTTCCTGTATCAACGACTTCACTTTGGAGATCAACTGTGCCGGAGGAAGCCTTAACCTCAGCTTGGCGCTAAACATGAGGGTTTCTTCAACGGTGAGGAGGGGGAAGAGGGTGTCCTTCTGAGCCACGAACCCAGATATTTTCTTGAACTGAGCCTTGTCCATGGGCTTCTGATTCACACAAATGGATGCGGTTTGAGGCGCAATTTTTCCGGCGAGGATCTCGAGTAGAGATGATTTTCCAGCGCCACTGGGGCCGACAATGGCGAGAATTTCCCATGGTTTGGCCTCACAGTTGACATCCTTCAGGACATGCCTAACGCCTGGGCTTAATGTTCCACCTTTCACTACTTGTTTGTTGAAGATCTTAAAAGGGGAGGACTGCTCTCCTTTATGTGTGTAGATCTGGTAGTTGATCCCAATTGCTTCAATCTCGCACCCTTGTTTCTTCATTGATCACGAATTAGCTCCAATCTTGTTCTACCGCCCTTTGATTCTCAACTCTCAACTTGTATATAAGAGGTATTAATCAAAAGGCAAAGCTAGGATTGGCTTGGCTTGGCTTGGCTCTCTCAAGCCTTCAAAAGTTCAAAACTACTATCTATGAATGTGTGGTTCCAAGTTCCAACTGCAATCACCATTGCATCCTCCAAGCTGTTATATGGTTCACGTGAGCTCGTTCTTCATATTTATTTATGTATTAATCCTTGTCTTGGAAACTCGTATATGTAAATAAATATACTCCATGTGCTGTGCCACCTGCAATCTCTACTTTTCTAGTTGTAACTTTGCTGGTTGAATTGAGTACTGTTGACTATTTTTTAAGTCTATATATATATATATATATATATATGTATATGGCGTTACCATACATAAATATTTAAAAAAGAATTAGAAAGAAAGCACATTCGAGTACAAAGCCGTAGGCTTTTCATGAAGGTATATGTAAAGCAGGGTATGATGCCAATTGCACCCCCTACGGGGCCGCCCTTAATTGTGTGGCTGGAATCGTCTTGTAATTTAGTGGTTCAAACTAATCCAAAGCCCTGCCTCAAAATATTCTAATTATTTAAAGTACTCTTTGTTCTCAACAGTCAACACAACCACCCAATCGCCCCCCTCAAAGAAATTGTTCAATAAATAATCAGAATTTGAATTGAGTGGGCGCACATTCCATTTCTCTATTCATATATAAAAGTGAAAATATTTGCTGCCAATTCTATTATTTTTATATTTAGGTTGAGCTCATGAGTCATGACACAAATCCATGAAGACATCTGAGGCCCGGAAGAGGTGAGATTTGACATGGAGCAGTGATGAGTCATGACAAGGGTGATGGTGATGGGGGTGAGAATTAGTGGTTAGGGAAAGGTCGTGACATGTGATGAATCTTTTTTGTGGATGAGATAAAAAGAGAAGATTTTACCAGAACTGCCTTTTTCTTCTTCAGTTTGTCCGCACATCATGTGGACATGTAGCACCCGTGACTAGGCCCCATTCCCTGTATACTCTAATCATTTCCAACCATTCGTTACACCAGCCCGTGACCCTTTGATAATTCCCCCTCTCTACGTCTCTCTGCTATTATTATTATTATTATTATTATATTAATTATCCCATGCATGGTGGTCACAGTTGACATCAGTAAGCCTTGACATAAGTCTCATAATCATCCTTTCCCCTAAAGGCTAAAACTACCTGTTTCAACGTAAAAATGTGAATATTTTAATTTTTTTTTAACACTATTAACTATTGTTCTTTGAAAACAATTTTTTAAAAATAAGTATGAATTATTTTTATCTGTTTTTTTTTTAATATAGATCCGTAAAAAATAAATTTTAAAAAACACGATCAAACGAACAATTAGTCACATCCATCCTCGGATATGATAAAATGTAATCACAACATTAAGTTATTGCTTACACAAGAAAAACATATAATCGTAGTTATTTGATTATATAATGGATTTCTTGGTAGGTGGCAGTGTTTAATACTCAAACCCCATGTCTACTACTCTTGTATGATGAAGTTAATACTGATTTTGTCCGGTAAGTAGCCTGTCCTTATTAGCTAATGGTGACCACAAATGTTTTTAGTGAATGGTGCGTCGCAGTCTGAGCAATAATGCGGTTGCTAGAATTCAACCTTTTGTCTTTCCCAAAAATGGATCAGAGAAATCTTGTCTTTTGCAACAATGAAGCCATCCAGATCCACAGTTGACAAATAATTTTGGGTGCTAAGCAAATTGGAATAATGATTAATTTCACAAAAATAAAAAAGAACCAGTTTAATTATTTGGGAAACTAATTAAATTATTGATATTTTATTGCTCTTTTTGTGCTTATTGGGCTAGTTGTGGTGGGAGATAGCCTTTGTCATTGCATTTTTGTTCTGAAGATTCATTCAAGGACTGCAAAGCTCAAGTTCAATGCTATCACAGTGTTTGTATTTATCTCAAAATTTTTGGAAAATATATTTAGAGTCTACTTGTTGATTTTAGAAAGCGTGGTTAATATAAAAGATATGTTTTTTTTAAAATATATAAATTTAAAAAATTTTAGAAAATACTTTAAAATTTTTTAAAAAATCATTTAAAATGTTGAAATATCAGTTTTAATATTTTCTAAAAATATATTAATAGTCTTCTAAAAATACTTTTAGGAAATATAATTTCATAAATAATTCATTTTATAGTGATTTTAAGAAGTGTTTTTAACCTAAAAAGAGTTTTTGAAAAAAATATAGAGTTCGACAAAATTTAAAAAACACTTTTAAAATTTTGAAAAATCATTTCAGTGTTTTCTGGTGAAATATTCCATAAGTGATTCTTTTAAAAACATTTTTTAAGAAAAAAACAGTTTCATTAAAATCGCTTCGAATAAAAATACAATTTAAAAACATTTTAGATAAAACACTATAAATTGCATTCTTAGATTCAATAGATTATTAGATCTTCAACTCCATAGCCTTGGAAGGAAATAAGAAGAAATTCAAACACAAGAAGAACATTTAATAACCATATCCAACTATGTCAATTAATTTCATATGCATTTTAAAGAGAAATATAGACTCCGTTCAGTAACCACTTTTTAAAATAATTTTGAAAAATAGTTTTTTGACATTTTATAAAACAAAATTATGTTTGGAAATCTAAAATATTTTTAACTTATTTTTAATATTTTTAAATATATCTTAAAAATAGTTTTTTTATATCTAGTACTTTATTTTTAATCATTTTACATACTTATATAATTATTTGCTAAAATAACCCTTAGAAAATAAGTGAAAAAATAATAAAAAATAATTATAAGATATTATTTGAAAACACCTTATTTTCTATTCTTGAGAATCGAAAACGAACAATAATTTTTATTTGTTAAACGTGTTTTCTAATTTTTTTTTAATTCTAAAAAACAAAAAATTATTCTTGAAAATAGTTGTCAAAGGATCATAAACTCTTACATGATTTATCTTGTTTTTAAAAGGAAAAAATTTATCATTAACACAATTAGTGCCATTAATTTACTAGGAAATTGACAAATATTTTAAAAATTGTAGGACTGACTTGCTTTTTTATTTTTTTATTTTTTTCTAATTAAGTTGTTTTTAAAAAATATTCTAATTCACGAGAGTCCAAGTGCTATAAAAACAAAGGTGAAAAATATCTGTTGAATCCTTGAAAACCCTTGTGATGCTTATTGTCTTTTTCTTTATCCTGTACAATTTTTTTGGCTGGCCAACTAACACTATTTGCATTCAATCTGTTGAATAAGAGACAGGTCTTATCCTTGAGCAAAACTATGCAAAAGAGTGTAGCATCCCGAGATGGTTGTGTATTAAATTCTGATTAGTTGAAGTCTCAACTTGTTTCAATTCTGTGGTGCTCCGTGCTCACATCGTTCCACCAATCTACGGCTCATTTACATACGTCCACACGCGAGTACTGATCTCGACAACGGTCGGAGGAAGGCAAAATAAATAATTAAATAACAAAATGTACGTACAAATCTCGTGTAAGTATAAATTAACAAAATTATATAAAAAATATCAATAAAAATTTGTTAATTGTAGGGCAGAATATCAATGTTAATATTCTTTACAAAAGAATATTTTTCCTTCTATCCTTTCACTTGGATGACAGTTCGAAAACAAATAATAAAAGGTTTTTTCTTTTTTAAAAAATATAATTTAAAAGTCAATCAAGAGTTTAAAATAGCTTATTCTCAAATGGCTTTATTGAAAAATAAAGAACAAATGTGTTTTGCTTCTGTGATTTCTTGAACTTCTAAGAAAATTTTGTGAAGTCTTAAATTAATTGAGGACCTAGAGTAGTTTATTTCTAAATGACTATGATTACAATTCGAAAGTAGACCGCAAAAGTATTTTCTTAATTTTGAAAGTTAATTAAGGATCTAAAGTGACTTATGCTCTAATGACTTTGTCGAAAGGCAAACAACATGTATGTAACACTTTTGAGATTTTTTGGACTTATAAAGAGATTTTGTTAAACATTTTCTTTTATTTGTGAAACCTCTTTTCTCATGTGAAGTTTTTTTTACCAGTCTGAAATCTCATCATTGAAGAAAGTCATTCTTATTTATAGATGAAATTAGAGAATTAAATTAGAAATCCTTTAAGATTTAGTTGTTTAATTCAAAAAATTTGATTTCTTTATTTAAGTAACTTGGTAAGAAAATTTGTCAACAAAATAATATTTATTTATTTATTTTTAATTCTTTTTTGACTTCAATTGGAAGATTTTATTTTATTTATACAACCAAATTTTGTCACATGTCACCTTTTGACCATAATTTTGAATACCAATTTAGTGATAAATTCATTAAAAATTTGGATATCTACACAAAAGAATTTAATAAAAAAAATTGAGTGAAAAATATACTATGAAGGAAGAGTTTACATAATGGGAAATTATCATCCTAAAAGATGTAAAAGAATGCAATGGGAAAAATCCCTGCACATGATGGTAATTTTGTAACACCCAAGGGTTAGATTAGACCAAGAAAAAAAAAAAAAACAAGGTTTAAATCCCTAGCTTAAATTTTGGACTAGCCTATATATATATATATATATATATATATATATATATATATATATATATATATATATATATATCTATTATTATTAACAATAATAATAATAATAATACAAAACTTTAAAACACGTTTTGATTACACTTTCAGACATTATAAAAAACAAAAGGTAGAGAAAAGTTGAGATTTTCAAATCCATGGTGAAGAGGAGAAGTTATTTTTCTCTTTTCCGAGAAAACTTCAAGAAAAGAGTTTTATTTCAACTTATGTTCCCTCTTCATAAATTATAATTTTTATTTTGGTTTCACAAAGAAATAGAAAAAGAAATAATTAATAGAAAAAATATGGACATGAATAAATGGGTGTTTATATGAATATAGAATTTATAAATTTTTAAACTAGAGTTTTTTAATGAGAATTGAAGAAGAAGAAATTAACCCTAGCATGAAAGTTTGAATTTTGTAGAAATATCTCATGTATTTGTAATTTTTATTGTTAGAGACCATAAGAAAAAAAGTACTAGTGTTAAGATCAAATCCCGCTCTTATTGATATTTTGTTGTTATTGGGAAATCCATGGGAATTGCATATGAAGATTATAGGATTATTCCGGGGAAACTTTGAGAATAGTACAATGTGGTTATGAAAATTTTTATAAGTGTGTTTTTGGGATGGAAAAAAAAATGTTGTTTGGAAATAATGGGTATTTTTTTTAAGCCTTTAGGATGTAGTAGTGTTTTTGGTGTAGTTTTGAAGTATAGAAGAATTAATCTTAATAAAATATTAAATAAATGATTTAAATAATTGGATGCAAAAAAATATTATGCTAAAATTCCTTAGGAAAGAAATTTGAGTAATTATTTAGGAAAAACAAGTTAAGTCAACTTAAGTAATGAAAATTGAATATTTCCTTAGATGAATTAACTTACCTAATATTGGTATAGAGTTAATTAATAAATAAATAAATACTTAAAGTAATATTTATCATGGAAATTGATTTTTATTTCAAAAATTCCTTTAAATATCTCAAGTCATATTCATAGGAATTTTCCACAACTTTGTTCATTTGGGTTTATCCAACTCAAGGGGATTTTATAAAAATATGTTTTCTTTTGTTATAAATGATTAAATATATTTTTGCAAATTCTAAAAAAAAAAATATTTAGATAAGTTTGAAATACTGAAATTGCAAATTATTTTGATTTTGATTATATTTTTGCCTTATGTGTGCATTCTGGTTATCTAACCCTTGTCAACAAGGGAAAAGATGTTGACTTTTTTTACCCTTGGTGGGGGTATTTTTTGGGATTGAGCCCCTAAAGACATAATGTAATAAAGTTAGACTTAACTATCCCCTTGCTATTTCTTTAGTGTATTGATATTGATTTGAACATTCAACTCATGTCTTTTACATTACACATGACTTGTGTGCATTAGGAGTTACACGGAAAATATAAGTTATGAGTTCCTTGTAAGTAGATAAGTTGTTCACAATCGGTTCATAGATTCGGGCAATCCAGTAGAGACTATAATGTATTACCTCATAATTGGAGGGATGACTTGTCTTGATCGTCAGTGTGAGTTTCCCATGATGAGTGCACTAGTGTATGTGATGTATATTGGATAAGACTTACAGTGAATCATGATGTAAGACAATTAATTGTCATGATTCACTAAATTACTACATTGCATGGACTTTTTACCTTGAGTGGATATTAAGTCTGTGCCAAAATCAACAAGAGACTTTGACCTATGGGTGAGACCTAAAAGTGGTCATATAATTTCTTTAGTTTTGATTTAAAAATTAATGCATGTTATTTAAATTTTTTTTTATGGAAATCTTTAGTTTTGATTGTTGATGATCCATGACAGCATATAATTTCTCTTGAAATCATTTGTTGCTCATAACTTTTCATTAATCCATGTTATTTAAATTTTTTATATAAATCTTTAGTTTTAATTCTTAATGATCTATGACTGTATATAATTCTTGAAATCATTTGTTGCTTATAATTCTCAATTAATTGATGTTAGTTAAAAAAAATTATTCAAATATTTAGTTTTGACTCTTGATGATGCATGACATTGTATAGTTTTTCTTGAAATAATAATTTTTTATTTATAATTCTTGATTAATCCATGCTACTTAAAAATTTTATTTAACTCTTTAGTTTTGATTCTTGATGATCCATGATTAGATAATTTTTCTAAAAAAAATAATTTGTTTATTATAATTCTTGATTAATCCTTGTTATTTAAAAATTTTGTTTATATCTTTAGTTTTGATTCTTGATGATCCATGACTATATATAATTTTTCACAAAATCATTTGTTGGTTATAATTCTTTATTAATCCATGTTAGTTAAATTTTTTTAATTAAATCTTTAGTTTTAATTCTTGGTTAATCCATATTAGTTAAAAAAATTATTTAAGCCTTTTGTTTATCTCTTGATGAACCTTGACTATGTATAATTTTTCTAAAAATAATCATTTGTTGCTTATAGCTCTTGATTAATCCATGTTACTTAAAAATTTAATTCAAATCTTTAGTTTTAATTCTTGATGATATGGTACTGTATAATTTTTCTTTAAATCATTCGTTGCTTATAATTCTTGATTAATCCAGGTAATTTAAAAAATTTATTTAAATCTTTAGCTTTGATTCTTAATGATTCACGACTGTATATAATTTTTCTTGAAATCATTTGTTGCTTATAACTCTTAATTAATTTGTGTGATTTAAATTTTTTATTTAAATCTCTAGTTTTGATTCATGATGATCCAAGACTATATATAATTTTTATCAAAATCATTTGTTGTTTATAATTCTTGATTAATTCATATTAGTTAAAAATTGTATGCAAGTCTTTAGTTTTTATTCTTGATGATCCATGACTGTATATAATTTTTATCGAAATTATTTATTGTTTATAACTCTTCATTATTCCATGGTAGTTGAAAATTTTATTTAAATCTTTAGTGTTGAGTCTTAATGATCCACATTGGTATTTAATATTTTACAAAATCATTTGTTGTATATGATTCTTGATTAATCAATGTTAGTTAAAATTTTTATTTAAATCCTCAATTTCGATTCTTGATGATCTATGACAATATTATCTTTCTCAAAATTATTTGTTGTTCATAACCCTTGATTCATTCATTTAGTTTAAAATTTTATTAAAATCTCTATTTTTGATTCTTGATTGTCCATGACTCTGCATAATTTTGCTCTGAATCAGGTGTTGTTCATAATTCTTTATTAATCCATGTTAATTAAAAATTTATTTAAATTTTTAGTTATGATTCTTGAGAATAAGTGATTTTGTATAATTTTTCATTTAATCATTTCTTGCTTATGCCTCTTGATTAATCCATGTTTGTTAAAAATTTTAGTTAAATCTTTAATTTTGATAATTTTATTTAAGTCTTTAGCTTTAACTCTTGATGACCCATGACTATATATATTTTTGGTCAAAATCATTTGTTATTTATAATTCTTGATTAATCCATGTTTGTTATAAATTGTATTTAAGTCTATATCTTTTATTTTTGATGATCCATGAGTGTGTGTAATTTTTCTTAAAATCCTTTGTTGTTCTTGATTAATCCATGTGTTAGCCCAAGGGTTCTCCTAGTCATGTTTTGACGATAACAAACCATGATTAAGTTAATAATTGGTTTGAATTATAAAGAATTTCAGATGTTAATTTGGAAATTCATCAAAGGACCTAATGGATGTAAGATCAAGATTTTTAAAAGACCTTTTAATCATAGGAAACATTGTAAGATGAATGCATGAGTGCACTTAAGATTTAGATATCATCTCATGCATCTTTGAAAAACTCGGTTTATACTTTAAAGTTACATTTCCATCAAAATTCGAGTTCTATCAAATGAACCTTAGGCAAAACGTTTCAAAATTGGCATATTATTTTACCTAAAGACCTTGCTTAAGTGCTAGAAGCAAAAATACCAGAAAAAGATAGGTTTTTAGGCCAAAAATGGTAAACCGGTCGACCGGTTACTCTTTCCTGGTCGAGGTCCGGTTGAGGGTAATAGTCACTTGCCAAGCATTAAATGCTCTAACGGCTAGTGAACTGGTCAACCCCCAGCTCGATCGATTGAGGTTGCTTTTTGATTTTTTGGCTCTTGAGGTTAAAAACCTATAAATTGAGTGCTCCACTTCATTTGAGTAAGAGAACACCTGTATTTATTTGTTTATCTACTTGTTCTTGCCATAAAAGCTCTCATTCTTTTCTTGGTGCATTAAATCTTCATTTGCATATTCTTTAGTGCACCGTTGTGATTCATCCTAGCCTAGAGTTGTATTTGAGCCATTGTTGAGTTAGGTTGAGAGATTCATACTTGTTAATTGAGTGTTAAAGCTTTCAAGTGAGTAGAGACTTGAAGAGAATGTGTAAGAGCCCATTGGAGTCAGAATCCAAGTGTAAAAAGTTATTAGAAGCTTGGTTGAAGCTTTAAGTATAAGTGGGACCCTCACTTGGTTAGGAGCTTGAGGAGAGTAGATGTAGGCAAGGAAGTGTCAAACCACTATAAATCCGAGTTTGCTTTCTATATCCTTATCTCTTTATTTTTGTGCTTCTTGTGCTTAATCTTATTGTGTTTAAAAAGAATTTTTTTTTAAACTCCAATTCAACCCCTCATTCCCCCCTCTCCTCATCCTAGGTGTTTTTATCCTTTTAGATTAGTGTAGACCCTCAATTTTGTCCCTTTAGCACATGTCTTTAAGTTCGTTTTTAGTGCTCCACAGTAGTTCCTTGGTGGCCCAGTACTACTCACCACTTACCTTTTGATAATGGAAAAGTTAGGATTTTTTTTTTAGAGTTTGGATAATTCATGATGATAGTTAAAAATTTAGAATTTTGATTTGCATTATTTTTGTTCTCAATTAGGAAATTCATAATTTCTTTTAGTTTAAGTTTTAATTTATTTTTTAGTTTAAATGTTATTAAAATTCAATTTATTAGTTCAATTGCTTCCATGTCACTCTTTTCATATCTAAAAGTTGTTAAATTTAATTCATGATTCATCCTTTTAGTTTATTAGTTTTAGAATTTAAGTTGGTTAATTTATTTCCTTCTGCGTTGATATATTCATGTTTTAAAATAAAAATAAAAATAATAAAAAATAAAATAAAATAAATAAATAAATAAAAAATAATTATTTTAGTTTGGATTGATCCTGTTTTAGTTGATATTTTTTAGAGTTTTAATTAATTTGATTGGTTTCATATTATTTAGTTTATGTTAAGATTTTTTATTTTTTATTTTTTTTCTATTCCATTTTTCCATTAATTCTATGCTTTCGAATTGTAGGCTATTAGTTTAATCTATTCCCATGTTGTCATTTTGTGTTTAAAAGTAGTTCATTTTAGTTTTTGACTAATTTTATTTATTCTATGTGTTTGTTTTTCTTTTATTCAATTGTTTAGTTAGTCGATTAAATTTATGACTCCAAATCATCAATATTAGTTGATACGTATCGTTTGTACTATTTTAAAGATCACATAATATTTAGTGCTTGATTAAGTTTATCTTAAGATTAAATGTTGTTAAAGCTTCAGTGCTTGTAAGATCTATGGTTTTGGTTTATCACTTTGGTCATCCTTTGTCAAATTCAATTTTTAGAGGCTATCGGAAAATAGTGAAGATTAACCTCCATTCTCACCTTCAATTTTCTTGGTTGTCAAAAATTCTACTTTGTGATTTTGTTCTCTTTTGTTTTGCTTAGTATTTTGATTCATACACTTTATTGCTTTCAAATTAATTTCTTTTTATTTTTAAAATACAACACTATTCTCAAAATCTCATTTTCCTTAAAAATCCATTTCGAAAATTCATTTAGAGTTCTTAGAATCAAAATCTCATTTTTAAAAAATAATGTGCAACCATGTTTTGATCGGTTCACATATTTCAAATAAAATTACAGTTTTGAATAAAACACGAATCAAAGCTTGTGGTCCCAAATAAATGGGATAATTCTAAGCTAAATTCGTGTTATCGATTGGGGAATTGGTGAAACCCCTACATAAGAAAATCTTTTCAAAATTTATTTTTGTTGCCACATTTGACACTTGTTGAAATCATGTCTATCTATTTTTTTTAGGAATTATATACAAGATGTATGTGATAATTGATGATTCTGTATACTTTGATCACTTTTGCTATGCTAATTAGATAACGAGCATGCTAGGATTTCTATATTTTATTATTTGTTATCTAACCCCTTACAACTTGAGGAAGCACGTTACAAATTATCTATGCTATCCAGTATGTCCTCTATCACCTACTTTCTGAATCCTGTGAAT
>JBAPGN010000497.1:43797-83131 GCA_037355405.1 Vitis amurensis | reverse complement strand
TAACCAAATCCAATCGTGACCAAGGCACTCTGAAGGTCCACAAGATTGCACCCACGTGTGAAAGAAGTGAAATCTTAATGGGTCTAGGCTAACCATACAGGTTAAGGCAAGCTCTATAGGATTAAAATGGGGTGGTCAAAAGATCCCTAGTAGAAGGCAATACCCTCTGGCGGTACGAACCCTCTGCACGGCCCCAAGGAACGGTGGGTGCTTCATTGCAAGGGTGGTCGATTACCTCCACACATGCACTTCCTCGCTTTCCTTAGGGGGTTTCCTAACGGTGAAGGCTCTCTCATATCTTCAACACTCAAGGGTAATCCTAAAGTTGCACAATGAAAGATTGTGGGTGCAATCGAAAAAACCGAAGAATCTAAAGTGAGCGATTAGGTGAACAAAAGACAAGCAATCATACACAATCATGCAAGAGAAAGTGTTGTCATGCGACAAGCAGTCATACCAAGCAGAATAAAGTATCATACAATCAAATCCTATCTAGCATGCCCGTGTGAGATGAATCATGCTTTAAAGTAGCAGAGCAGCAGGTTGATCATCCAAGGCAATCAAACATGTTAAGATAGCAAAACAATCAAGCAAGGAAATCGAATCACCTTGCCTAGAAAAAATGGGGTACCCTCTAATCGACCAATTAAACGCCACATTTTCCTTAACTAGTGTTCAAGCTTAATCCTCATGTTCCCCAGCGGAGTCGCCAATTTGTGGACTCGCATTTTTCACGTGCGCCCCCACTCGATCGGCGAGACTCGCTTTTTATTTGTGAAAAATTGATTTTTGAAAAAAAGTTGGAGTCACCACTTATTTTATTTTTTTTAAAAGGGAAAATAAAACAAGAAATAAAACCCTAAAAAATGACTCCATAATTTTTGGAAAAGTGTGTCTTTGAAAAACCCGAGTCTAAGTCTAGGGATCAGGTTACTATGGGAAGGTACCCCTTTAAAAAGGTAGCACCCCTCTAAGCCCTACAAAGGTCTCTACTGACAAAGTCTAAAGGGAAGTGTGTCGATTAGATCAGTTTAAATTATGGATACCTAAGTAGGCTAGGTGATTTCAATTGCATGCCTAACAAGAAACAAACCATAAGAGAGAGTCGAAGTGCAGCGTCGTACCCAGAACGGCTTCTCATCGCTATCATGAAACAATAAGAGTTAGTGTTAGGAAAATTCTATCACACAAGCATGTGTTCTTATTGAACGAATTTTCTATTGTACCAAAATACTGCCTTCTACGTAGTAACTTGGTCAAGAAAACTATGAGAAAGGAGTCACTACGCTTTTGTAGTATTCCGGTATGCGTCTCAAGGACTGGCGATATTGAAAATTGTCAATACTAGAATAAGATAGAGAATTGTTTTTGTTTAAACCTTAAGTATGAAAAACAATATGTGAATAAATGTTGAAACTAAGTAAAAGAAATTGATTAATAAGAGAAAATGAATATGATTTTAAATTCAATTGATTCAAGTTTGGGGTTTTCCCAACAATCCAACCTAGGGTATAGAAATTATAGAAAACAAGGTATTTTAAGTAATATGATCTTAAGGGTTTGAGATCCTTGCACTCGCGATCAAGTTGGGTTCTATAACTCAAAAATTGCATCCGAAACCTAATTTTCCTTTTTCAAACAGATTCCTAAAAACATCAAATTGATGAGATTGATTATCAATTTAAGATTTGAATTTTAACCCTTCTACTCCTTATAGATTTGTTAGGGGCAAATAATGGTAGGTAAGCGAGGATAACTAATGATCAAGAATTACCAAGAATCACTTAGTATCAAGTAATAACCAACCGTATCATTCCCTAACGAACTCACAAGGATAGGATAAAAAAATTTGATAAATTGTCATCCAACCAATAATTAATCTCATGTTAAATAATTTACCCATTGTCCCTATAGGTTTCCTAACCCTTAGGTTTTTCATGCTTCAAGCCCCAAGTTGGCTCTTAGCCTCTCATGGGGGTGATGTCACATTCACAATCCATAATAGGGTAAAAAATCCATAATTTGAATCAAAAGAAACTAAAAACAATGTATTCAATAAAGAAGAAAAAGAAAACAAACCAAAGTTCTCATCTTCTTCCTCATTCAATGTCAAAAACTCCAGAAAAAAATCCAAGATCAAAAAGATTCCTAAAACCTAGAAATTGAGAGAGTTTATATAATATCCTCAATTACCTAACATGTGGCACACTCTCATTGGCCACTTATTACAAAAATAATTTCCCTAAAAATGATTAAAAAATAATAAAATTGGTGATTTCTAGTCATGTGGGGTCCACCTAGGGCGGATGGAGTGCTTTAGATGCAATTCCCGAGGTAGAGGAGGCGGAACATCAAAGTGGCAGTGGGTGAATTCGAAATTAGTGTCATTTCGAAGTGGATTTCGAATTCATAAGTTGAATAGATGCAATTCCCGGGGTAGAGGAGGCGGAACATCAAAGTGGCAGTGGGTGAATTCGAAATTGGTGTCATTTCGAAGTGGATTTCGAATTCATAAGTTGAATTTCGAAATCATAAGTTGAATTTCGAATCATTTCGAAATGACCCTCCAGCTTGGTGCAGTTGTCTTCAAATGGCCATAACTTCTTCATTTCAGCTCCAATTTGCAAACCGTTTGAAGTGTTGGACTCCTGACTTCCCGAGCTTCGAAACAATATATAGTATGTATATAATGGACTCCAGAAAGTGCTCCAAATTTGTCCTCAAAGTCAGAGTATATAATGCCATCAGATTTTTGAGTTCTAAATTTCCATGCAGCTAAATCTTGCTTCATGCCTCATTTCCCATGCTTTCTTGCCTTCTTTCTTACTCCATAATGGTCATTTATCATCCTCCAACCTCATGATATCCTTGTTTTGCCTTTCCTTACGTTCAATGAGTCTTGACTCACTTATTTCCTCATTTAGCCCTTTCTTGATCTTTCAAAATCTAAAGTCATTCAATTTGCACAATTTTCTTCCCTTGAACCTTAGATAAATCTCCAAAGTATAGATTAAACTCATGGCTAGGGCCCTTAGCATTGATTTAGGTCAAGTTGGGTGATTTGAATGTCCTTTGGTGCACAAATTATATCGAATATGTGCCATTAGAGCACATATTTTGGCTCTAATCATCTCCCTCAACCTAAACTTTGCTAGTCCCTAGCAAATGAAAAGAATAAAGAAGAATGAAAAATATGTAATGAGATTCATGAAAACCATATTTAACTCAACATAACATGTTTCACACACAAGATACCCAAGTAGACAAAATTTCCTAGAATTGAGCAAGATGACACAAGATATGCAATTTCTTAGTTTTCTCACCTTATCTTCGTATACATAAATGTGCATCCATGTTTAGCATTCCTCTTAGTGTCTCTTGATTTTCCCTTGATTGGTTCTTTCCACCTAAACCTCATGTGCTTAATTTTGGTGTCCCCTCATAGTATTTTTCTTAAGACTTTTTCTTAAACTCAAATTTCATCATTCTTTAAGTTAAAGAGGAGGAAAATTTATTTTGATTTTTCTTTCTAGTTTAGGAATCCTTCTATATGGCTTAATAGGGATCCACCGGCAACTCCCGAGTTTTCATCCAAGGTACCAGGTATTGAGGACCTTAATAGGCCACTTACCCCTCAGGTATCACCCTAGCTCAAGGTAGAACAAGGTTGAATTTCCCAAACATATATATATATATATATATATATATATATTTTTTTTTCATTTTTTTTTTTTTAAAACTGAGTTTAGCTTATGTAATGAGCAAGATACCGATGACTCCTAACCAGTTGGTTTTGGGCACCAGGGCTTGAAGACACAAGGCCATTACCCCCTCAGATAATTGCTCAAGCTTAAATCAATCATTTTCAAATTTTTTTTTTTTTCATTTCCTCATTTTATTGCTTGAGAACAACTCTTTTTAAGCTAAAGAAATTATCTTGATCAAGATACCATAAGGGTACACGTGCTTTGTGTGTGCTTTGAGTCTTAAATAGAAAATAACCATCAAAGAAAAATTGAAGGTATTCCAAGGGTTCAACCTAACTATTTTTGCACTTAAAGGTATATAAAGATAAGGTAAGTGAACTAATACTCTTGCTCTAACTGCATTTTTTTTCTCAAATTCTAAAGAAATAATACTACTTAAAGCATTCTCATGCCAAATAAACCATGAGTTACCAAGGCAAATCAAGAATCTCATTAGCTAACCAAAGATGACATGCAAACTTTTGAAAAAAATTAGGGCTAATAGGCTAATAGGCCTTCCCCCCTCAACCTAAATTACACATTGTCCCCAATGTGTAGGATAGATGGGTCAAAAGAAAGGAAAAATGAAGTATGTTACCTCAAGATCATCAAGTGAGAAGTTTGTTATGAGGACTTCATATAAACTGTAGGAGCTTTGTCACCTTGAAACACATGTGAGGCTTACCTTTTCACTCCTTTGAAGTTCGCATTTACCTATATCACTCGGATGTTTGCAAGCTAAGTTGCTACAACTCATAAACTCATTAGTAAGTTAAAAACAATTAAAAATAAAATAAAATTAAAAAATGCTAACCATATTGCTAATGACTAATTGAAAATGCAAAACTAAATAAAGAAAAAATAAATAAATAAAATAAAAACAAAATAAAAGTTTTACCTATTGGATTTTTCAGAAAATGCTTCAACCCTGTTTGAACATCCCCATCAAGAAAATGGAGATTCTCCTCCTTGTGTCTCAAAATCTTTCAATGAAATGCTTTAGGCGGTGACCATTAACTTTGAATTCATTACCTGTCCTCGGATTTTGAATGGTCACGGTGCCATAAGGGAAGACTTCCTTTACCACATAAGGGCCATTCCACCTTGACTTAAGCTTTCCTGGAAAAATGTGAAGCTTGGAGTCGTACAACAACACCTTTTCACCTTGCTTGACTCCCTTCGTAAAATAAGCTTGTCATGGTAAGAATTTGTGTTTTTCCCTTGCATTACGTAAGCATTCATAGCTCTCATTTCGATATGCCTCAAGTTCATCAAATCATATTCCTTTTAGCTCCAGCTTGATCCGAATCAAAGTTCATCTTCTTTACAGCCCAATATGCACGATGTTCGAGTTCTACAGGCAAATAACATGCTTTACCATAAACAATTCGGTACGGTGACATGCCAAGGACAGTCTTATAGGCTGTCCTATATGCCCAAAGTGCATCACTCAACTTGGTAGACCAATCTTTTCTTGTAGTATTGACTACTTTGGTGAGGATTCTCTTAATTCCGATTTGCTAGCTCAGCTTGCCCATTCGTTTGAGGGTGATATGGGGTAGACACTTTATGTCTCACTCCATATTTTTGCAAAAGAGTGGAAAAGGGCTTATTACAAAAGTGTGAACCTCCATCACTAATGATTGCTCTCGGAATGCCAAACCTAGAGAAAATATTCTCCTTTAAAATTTTGAAGCACCACTTTTGGTCATTTACTCTTGCTGCCACTGCTTCTACCCATTTAGAGACTAATCCACTCCCACCAAAATATAGAGATTTACCAAAAGAAGGGGAATGGTCCTATAAAGTCCAGGGGCCCCAACAATCAAAAGACCTCAAAACAACACAAATATCGTTTTTGAGGGCATTTGTACCTTGTGTTGAATTCCCCCAGTTGTTGACATTGTGGACACTTTTGCAGATGAAGTGTTACAAAATCCATGAACATAGTTGGCCAATTAGAATCCACTTCTGTCTAGAATTTTTGCTGAAGTCTTCCTTGAAGCAAAATGGACCTTCCACAAGCTCTTTCATGCACATTCGCAATATCTTGTTGTTCATCCTCTAGAACACATCTCCGATAATTTGATCCAGCGGCCAAAAACTTATACAAAATATGGAACCCTCATCGCAATGTTCAATGCATGAGCAAACTTTCAATAGTACATTAACAAAAAATTCAGTTTTTCATTATCATTGCAAGGCACATTGATACAAGAGTATCATTTTATTAGAGGATGGGCATGTTATATTATATATATATTATAAAGTTTACAATTAAAATTTGGTTAAATCACAGATCGCAATTTTGATATTCTGTACTACAATTATCCTATCATTTCAACAATTCGTGATTCGCTCAAATTGTAGTTAATTGTTTAGCAACAATCATATTACTCCGAAGCAAATTAGTATCAAATATTTGCGCATGCCAAGAATAAATACAAAAAAAATTTATGTTATTCACAATAATTGAAAGCGTGCCAAACTAATCTCAACGTCTCACCAAACAGAAGATGAAAGAAAGTTGGAAGTGAAATAAGTAAAAAGAGATGGGGCATAAGGTCATAAATCCATCCTAGCACGATTGGCGAGAGGAGCACCGTTCCAAGCACTGAAGACAATCCAGAAGAGGGTCGATGATCGTTCCTCTCACACATTGCCGTACAACACCTGTCAAAAATTCCTCCCCTGCTGATATGAACTCCACCTTTTCAGCCAGATCACAGCCCTGGTTCCCAGCTCCGCCCTCACAAACTTCTATAATGGGTATTGACCTGCACTCCTGATTTCGGTTCGAAATTGATGGGTTTCCACTCTCACCCCATCTCTTGCGCTTCAACCTCTTTGGGCAAAACGGCCTCAACTCCTCCTCGAATGCCCCTAAGTTTTTTGGAAGATTGAGTGCTCCATTTCTTCCATTTTTCGCCCATTGTTCAGAGCATGTTTCACCGATGAACCTGCCTTACCTTCTGCATCAGGGATATTGGCGCTGCAGGTTCACGACTTCAGGCAAATACATGTTCCCCGTCCACCACTTTTAGCAAGTCCTTTCTCGCAGAATCTCGATGGGTGATTCTCCATTGCTCCAGTGTTAGAGTTTTCTAAGCTACGGGCTTACAGTCTTCTGTCACTCGTGCTCTTCAATTCTCCTTTTCCAAATGCCTCAAATCAATGGCCTGCAGAGTGCCACGTAGTTGTGTAACACTGAGCTATCAAGATATCCACGGCTCAGCTGTTTTCCGGGAGGAGAATAAGCCCAAGAAAGTTCACATTCTTGGTTGTGTTGCTCAGCAACTTTCACATGGTTGGTGACAGGACTTGGCCAAACTGGAGCTCTGGAACATAGGAAGCCATAAGGCAATTTCTTGGCTCCCTTGAAGAACCATAGTCCAGACTCTGTGGGTTTCGGCTTCCAGAGAGATTTGGATGGCGTCCATTGATTTGTAGAAAGTCATGACAAGCTCTGAGAAACGGGCAAACATAAAGCTTCCCCAATGGCTGCATGGCCAAGCCTGTGGTCCATGGAGACTCCTAATATCGGTGTCCTCTGAAAGGTTGCCACCTATGTTAGGCCTTGTTCCTGGAAACCGAGTCGATCAAGGGTTATCATTAACGGAGTTGATCTCCCGTTCGAGATTTAGTTGATGCTCGATGACTTTCATATTGGGGCCAATCCATTGAGGTGAAATTCCTGAGAGCATATCGATCTTGCTTCGGCTTCTGCAGAGGATACCATCTCATGTAGCTTCTTAGGCTTCTTTCACATAATGAGCTTTCCATCTAGAATGATGCTCCCATAATCCTGCCAGCCTCGATTTGTCCACAACAGGTTGGGCTTCAATTTTGTGAGTCAAGTGAGTCAGTAATTCGGGCTTCCCCTGCATCACTTCAGCAAAAACAGCCGATAAAACTTCAGACAAAACTGCCAGCACATTGGTCTCAAAAAGCACCATAGAGGCCAAGCCAGAGCCAACTGCAGTGCCATTAACAAGAGCCAGGCCTTCCTTAGGCTGCAACTCAAAAAATCCCGACTCGATCCCAGCCATTTTAAAGCCTCTTCGGCATGAAACTTCACCGGAAGTCCAACAGCTTTGGAATTAGGTGCCTGCCGGTGAGAAGACCAGTATTGTAGCGAGAGAGAACCAGGTTCCGGAGGCAGTGACGTGCCACGGCAGAGGCAAGCATTGGAGTGATGTTGATAGAAGCTTGGTGATTGCTCCAGAATCTCAATCTGTATGCCGGATGCCTTTGGGAGGGTGTTGATCCTCGAACGAGCATGGCGACTCTTGTTGTGAGTGAGGCAGGTGTGGCAATGACTCTCTTCCTTCCCAAAATATCCCAGCATTTCAAGAACCTGCATCAATCGATCAGACACCAGCGCACATCCCAACATTTCATGTTTCAAATCAGAACACAACTGTCTTTAGATAATAGAAAGTAATCCCAAAAAGTCACTCCCAGAGTGGGCCTTCGACGTGTTGACCATATTCTGATCAATCGAATAAACCTTAACAGCAAAGTTGATGGTTTGACACTATATACAAGTCAATACTTATCCAATTTTAAAAGTGTTTTTTAAATTTTGTTAATTATTTTTTTTCTAAAATATTTTGTATGTTAAAAAAACACTCCTAAAATGGGTTTATTAGAATGTATTAGCCATGATTTTTAGAGTGAGTTTGATACAGATTTTAAAATGTGTTTTTGGCATTTTTAACATTTGAATTTTTTTTTTTCAAACATTAGAAAATTAGAAACATTTCTTAAAATTAGTATCAAACGCACTCTTAAAATATTAAAGATATTAGAAATACTTCCTAAAAATCCATTATCCTCAATACCCACTCTAAGAGTCGCTGAAAGTGATTGTCTAAAAAAGTGTGTTCATTAACATCTCTTAACATATTACATGATATAAAAATATTTTAACCTATTAAAATATTAAAAATGCTTCCTAACCATCACTATATCAAACAGTTCTATATTCAAAATACTATTTTTAAATTAAAGTGTTTTTTAATTGAAATATTTTTAAGTCTTATAGCTGCTTATCAATTTACATATAAGTTTTCAATAATTTAAAAATGATTTTAAATTTTACAGTAGCTAATAGAATGTATTTGACAATGCATCTTATAAGAAGTATTCTCTAACATGTTTTTAAATAACAGAATGAAAATTTTCAAGTATTATAAATAGTTAGAAACACTTTCCTTAAAATCATTGTCAAACATCCTCTCTCATTTTTCTAGCAAAAATCTTTTAATGCTCCATATAAAATTTTCAAAAAACCACGAGTATTTATTACCTGATTGAAGCTCCTTCTGAAGGTGCACCACCCTTGTTGGTTCTCCTAATGTGAACGTAGCACCAAACCCAGTGGTGAACATCCCTAGCTGTCGGGCCTTTGCTCATGCTCTCCATCAACCCACTCGGCTGCTCGCGTTCACGCCCGCTCTCGCCGTCTCCGACAACTCACACTCACATCCCCTCCGCCCGCGATACCGCCACCTGCGATATGTAAGCGTCTCACCACCGAGCCGAACAACCGGCTTCCGGTACTCCGCCACCATGCGCTTCACTTCATCCAAATGGCTTCCCTTCAACGTCTCCGCAGCCATTCCCCAGTTCAGCGGATCACTCACGCAGAAACTCTCCACCTTGTTGCTTCCATGGCAGTTCGTTGCATCCATATCTTAGAATCCCCACAAAGAAACAACTTCAAAAAGCTGGTTTCTCTCGACAACCAAGAAGGAAGAGAGAGAGAGAGAGAGAGAGAGAGGAACTAGACAGTAGTGCTCTGAACTTACTAAGGTGTATGGTGAATTTGAGCTTTCTTACTTTATAGAAACTTTCAGCCCTGCAGTCTTTGAAATCCCACTAGTGGTCACTGGTAGTGGCTGGATGGCGAACATGGCTTTCATTGTTTGGTTGAAAACCAATCCAGACCCTCATCGTCACGCCAAAGGGCTCAGAAATGCTTGCACGTGACGTCGGAATCACTGGATATAGGATTGAGCCCGGATGTTTCTTACCAGCCAAAACCCAAGACAAATGTGGTGTGCGGTCAAAGGGTTGGTGGGATGTGGGAGTTGTTAGCCTCCTTAATGTAATTTCATTTGACCATGTGCACTACCTAAAAGAAGTTAAAACGCGTTTCAGTCTGCATAGGAATAGAAAAATTGTTTTCAAATTTCTAGCATAATAGTTTGGTAGTTGTTTTTTATTTCTAATTTTTAAAAACAAAGAAAAATGAAGAACAATTTTTAAAGAATAAATAAAAATTATTTTCACCAAATTTTAAAAATAAATTAAAAAATAGATAAAAACGTAGTTTCAAAAATTAATATGTAGATGATATATGTAATGTAAATATGGGTCACATATATATGAGTTTTATTACCATTCATAAAATATAGCCCAGACTTTTTCATATGATATGGATATGAGTTTTATTTATTAAATCATATGATTTTTATCATTCATAAAATATAGATGAGACTTTTTCATATGATATAGATATAAGTTTTATTTATTAAATCATATAATCTTTACCGTTCATAAAATATAGATGAGACTTTTTCATATGATATGGATATGAGTTTTATTTATTAAATCATATGATTTTTTTCATCAATTTCTAATGAAAAATTATTTGACTAAGTATAAATACAAGATTGGTTTTTGTAACCGATCAATCAAGCATGCCTTCCTCCCACAATTTTGATTGATTGAATTTGGACGAAAGAGCAATATCATATTAATAGGTGAGTACTTGGTGGGTGGGTGGCAAGACCTGTTGCAAAAATAGTTTGGGAAGAAGAGATGGGAACTAGTCTTAATCCATCTCTTGTTCAATTTGAGACAAAATGGGGATTTCATTTAGTCGTCAAAAGCCATTGGGTTTGACTAAATTCCATGTACTTTCACCTTTCTTTCCAACTCAACTTTTGTATCGATCCTTTCAAATATGAAAATATATTCTGCAAACAGAAACGTGTTTGGAAAATACCAAGGTGGTCCATGCTCATCAAGCCACTATGCCTTTGAATGTGTGTGAATTCTAGGCCTTTGATAAGAGTAAAATCAAGATATAAATAAATAAAATTATTATAAACGAATAAAACTTGGTTAGAAAACTATAGCACATAAAGATGTACATATAATATGAATATAAAAGTTTTTAAAATCCATTTTAAAATGATTTTGAGATGATTATAAATTACAACCTTTTTTTAACTAGTGTTTTGATGTAAATAAAAGAAAATACTTTGAGAGTATAATTTTTAAAAACTGAATTTCAAATTCCCTATTTAATAAGTGATTGTCCTAAACTGACTTCAAAAGGCTTTTTAAATTTTTAGAAATGAAAACTTTGCCAAATATCTTTATTTTGTTTTAATAAGAAAATACTTTAAAACATTTACAAAGTACTTTCAACACATAAAAATAATGCTTAATTATGTTTCTAACTAAGGAATGTCTATAATTGAATATTTTTTTTATGAGTTTTTGGTTGTTTAAAGAGGCATCTATTTTTGCCTTTGTTGCCTCAACTCCATGTTGCAAGGGGCAAACCAATCGTTATTTTGATTTATTCTCTTTTTTGTTTTTCTATTCTTTACACTTGTAGCAGTTTGTTTTCAATGGTGACTTGTTGATCCATCAGAGATATGAGTAGGATTACTATAGCTAGTGCTATTGGCATCAAAATTCATATGAGTGTTTAAGTGAATAAGTTGAATCTCCAGATTCTACTCAATCATTAGTTTAGGTTGGTTTTAAGTGATGCATGGTGAAGCACCAATATTAGTATTTTATTAAAGGTAAGTCCTAAAACTTGTTATGCTGATATCCTCTCTTTGAATTTTGAGTGTCCTTCTGGATATATCTAATATGATAATAATAGATATAATAATATACTATGTAAATAGTTTTTATCACATCCTTTTAACATTTCATGTTTTCTTCGAAACACCCCAATTTAATCTATTTGTTTTCATAGCTTACTAAACTTACAATGACTTAATGCTCAAACCATTAAATTTCTATTTGACTTGTTTTTTAGCTTAGTTTCGCATATGTTTTTCTTTTCATAATCTTCATGAAATTTTCAAATCTATATTCTCTTTGCTAAAATATCTCAACCTCTCATGTTTACCTTCATTATTTCCCTATCTATATCATTATACTCAATGAAATAATTTTCTATGGCCTAGAACTCCATAAAATTTGTAACAATCCATATCCATTAATTCATTTAGATGTTGCTTGTATAAATTGAGCCATTAGATTTGCACTTAACAAAAATCAAATACATATAAGTACAATTCATGCACAAACTATGACAAGATTCTAATTGATCTTAAAGCATTGAAAAAGTAAATTGAACAACCAAATTCAACCGTATAAAAGCAACAATGGGATTTGTCTTGTGCCATACCTTTATATGGATATGCCTTAAATTCTTTAGCCATGCTTGCCTGCTCAAATTAAATTATTCCATTGTTCAATATACCGTCTTACTTATACCACTCACTTGAAAACTCTTATTCTGTATATTTCCACTTTCCCTTTTAAAATTCTTTAATCCATTTGTCCTTTGGAAAAATGCACTTCCCTTATAAACAATATAATAAACATCAACTATATTATGGTAACTAATCTGTGGAGAAGATGAAAGGAAGGTCTCATTGATGGTTGCCATGACCAATATGACTATAGATAAATCAACCCTCCAATATTCTAATACTTACCATTGCTTGCATCCTAGTTGGAACACCATCCCCACACCCACTTTCTACCGCACTAACTACTTACTGCAATATTTTCTCTTTTTTTGAATTCTAAACTATTAAATGACCTTTTAGGACAAAAATTTGGGAAAGAACCATAGTTCCTTGAACTATACAACCTCAAGTGAATAGCCATATTCATCCATACCCATGATGGAGAATCATGAACCTAAAAAACATCCAAAGGTATGAACTCAAGAGCATAAAAACATAATTTTTGAAGGATTTAATAAGGCGTAAAACCAATTAGTAATACAAGTTAAAAATTAGTTTTGGTATACTTTACTTTCATCTCCATAATATTTTCTCTTTAATTTATTTCTAATGGGTTAAATAATTGTCTTTAGTCTTTTGAATATCAACTAGATCAGTTTGATATCTACCACCGTTACACTACATAACACCAAAATAAGTGGGGAGTGAGCTACCTAAAGTCAACTTAGATAATAATAGGATGACCTTTGGCAATGCCTAACTCAATCTAATAAACTAACAAACCATGACCTTTAAAGAGAAAGATATTTATCAAAACCTCTTGCTCTAGTGAAAAAGGTTATTAACCTATGTGCCAACTCTTAGTGAACTAAAGTTTTACCACGACAGATATGCGATCCCAATAACTAGTATAGATTCCTAAAACATGCCATGTGCAAAATGAGTCCTCCTCCGTTCATTAAAACACATCTCTCTACATCTACTAAATCATAAAATCCTTCTTGTGGCGTTTACCAAACTGAATGAATAAAAATTCTATTCACAAAAGATTTTCCCATCTTCAGTTGTACTGTATTTGTAGTGAAAGTCTAGCATTTCCTTTAGTATAGATACAAAAATGTTGTCATTGGAGGGCGAAAATGAATTTGAATCATTTCCAATGAGGTTATTTTCTTTATTTTATTTTCTCTTTTCATGTAATCTTCTTCAATCGATTTTATTATTGTGTGATATTCAAAAGAATGCGTGAAGCTTTGAAGTTTCAGAATATGGGGATTGAAAAAACAAGTATGGATCACAATAGTTACCCTTCTTGTTTCACGGCTAAAGGAGGTAAATTCTGAATATGATAAGAATTCTTGAGAGATATGATCAGTCTAAAACCTATGCCTTAGAGGTCCATGACCTATAGCCCAAGTGTTATGACTTAGCCCCCTGACGGACATACCTATTAAATATTTGTTATAGCAAAGATAAGCAAGTTTGAAATTGGAGCCTACCAATTCAACAACTACTACATATTGGAAAAAGGGTTAGTGAATAGTTACAAAGCCATGGTACAAAAAACTAGACAATCTTCATCTCAAGTAACCAAAGGTACCTCATTCTCAAAGACTAGCAAAGCAATCCAACCCACACCTACCAGCTAGTACCCCCATCCTTACAGTTGATAATTAAATCTCTATCAAAAAGACCAATTAAGACATGTTGCCATCTCATCAACTTTTTGGAGTTATAAGGACTCTTTTTATTCATGATGAAACTGCTTTATGTTTTTACACTTATCAGAAGGCATCGTATGAAATTAAGAGGCTATAAAAGTCGCCAACAGCATATGGTGGACAAACATGCTTCATAGCACCTTGGGTGTTCATAAATAAGATGCACCGTAAGAGATCACCTAAGTCATCAAAAAGCACAAGAATGATCTTGATATTAACTCCCATACACATTAGCTAAATGGAAGCAAATCTTATCACTAAAGCAAGTGATCAGTTGAAGTTCAAATAAATCTTCTCTAACACATCTATTTTATAATATCTAGCTCATATTTTATTTTGAAAAGAAAAATGGTGAAAAAATAAACTCCATGAGTTAAGAAAACTTTCCAATTGACAACCTAAGGCCAAGTTAGTCTCAAGACAAAAGACCTTACCGATAATCTAGTTAGGAATAAATGGTCAAGGTGAACAACCAAAGAAATAAATAAAATCTAAAGGTATCTCTGTTAAGAACCCTAAAGAAAACTAGCATTAATGATTCTAATTCAAGACATCGATCCCTTTGTTAAACTACCCTTTATGGTTGTATGTGAAAGTTATCTTCGTGCAAAACTGACTCCTCACTATTTTGTAAACGAATCATCTGTTGTGCTAAGTTGACTTCCTACATCTTCGGGTATAGGTCCATACTTGTATGTATTAAGTCAAACTCTACCTCTGGGTATGGTCAACTTTGCACCAGATCAACTTTTATCTATGAGAATGGATCATCCCTATGGTAAAACCTTTAACCAAAAGGTCCTTACATATGCATTTCATAAAAAATTTGAATCGTTGTCAAAACCATAATGGTCATTTCTAACCATTCTAGTATGTACAGAGCTCAACCTAAATCTTTTCTACTATCCACCTTGGAATCATATCAAATTCCACTGATTGCATGCAAACTAAACAATAACTTGCATGTTGACTTATGATGTAGGAACTATTATAAGACAAGACAAGCTATGAAATGAGTCTACCTCATGATAAGATCATTTAAATAATATGTTGAGAATCCTAGGCTAGCCGATTGTGACAAACTCTAAGCAAAATCAACAAGTTGGACAACATAGCAAAGATATTAGCTGAATAGAGACACATCCAAGAACCTCACTTGTGAAGGTTAATGCAAGGGCAAACCATTATCAATTACATTATAAAAAAATTTAGTTTTTCATGATTGAAGCAAGCACATTGATACAAGATATCATTCTATTAGAGAGTGTGTTATAAGGAAAGAAGTACAATTAAAATTTGTAAAATATCAAGACCGAATTGTTGATATTTGTACTACAATCCTATCATTTCAACAATTGATCACTCAAAATTGTTGTATATTTACCCACAATAAACTATAACTCCAACAAATTGGCACAAATATTTCGCATAGCCAGAATAATACAAAAAAAAGTTTGTCATAACAAAATTAAAAAGCGTGTAGACAATCTCAAGTTTTACAAACAAATGAAAGAAAGCTGGAATGAAAAGCATAAAAGAGTATGTGCATGTATCGTGTCGGTAACCATCGATACACTGATATATCGGTGATCTTTTGTCAATATATCTCGACATTTTCATCCCTGCCTTTAACCAAAAGGTCCTAAGATGTGCGTTCCAATAAAAAAGTAGAATTGTTTTTAAAACCATAATGGTGATTTCTAACCATTCTAGTATGTTATAGAGAGCTCAACCTGAATCTTTCCTACCATCCACCTTGGAAACATTACAAATTCCAATTATTGCATGTGAACCAAACAATTGAACTTGTCTGTTGATTTACGATGTAGAAACTATTACAAGAGAAGACAGGATATGGAATGAGTCCACCTCATGATAAAATCATTCAAATAACATATAGAGAATATTAGCCTAGTCGATAATGACAACCTATTAATCAAAACCAATAGGTTGGAGAGTCTAGCCAGCAAAGAGATTGACTCTAAGAGAGACACACTCAGACCTCACCTAGAAGGTGTAATGCATGACAACCATATCCAAATTACATTAAAAAAAATTCAGTTTTTCCTTATCATTGCAAGCACATTAATACAAGATATCATTTTATTAGAGAGCACATTATATATATATATATAAAGAAGTACAATTAAAATTTGTAAAATCTCAAGATCGAATTGTGAATTTGACTACAACATCCTATCATTCAACAATTGGGTATCAGCTCAAATTGTATTATTTTACCACCAATCTATTACTCCAATAAATTGCGTATCAAATTATTTTGCATAGCAAAATTAATACAAAAAAAATTTTGATCACAAATTGAAGCGGCAGACAATTCTCAATGTTCTTTACAAAACAGAGATGAAGAAAGTTGGAAGTGAAAAGTCAAAGAGTATGTTGCGAAAGGGTGAAATCCCCTAGCAGATTGGGAGAGGAGCACCGTTCCAAGCACTGAGACAATCCAGAAGAGGGTCGATGATCTTCCCCTCACACATTGCAGTAAACACCTTGTCAAAATCCTCCCCTGGTGACCTCACCTTTTCACCAGTCAGCAGCCCTGTTCCCAGCTCCTCCCTCACAAACTTGTACAATGGGTATGACCTGCACTCCTTGATTCGGTTCGGAATTGATGGGTTTCCACTCTCCACCCCATCTCTTGCGCTCTCAACCTCTTTGGGCAAAACGGCCTTCAAAACTCCTCTCGAATGCCCCCTATTTTTTGAAATTTATTGTGCTTGCCCATTCTTTCGACTTCGCCATTCTTCAGACGTATTGCTCCACCAGATACTCGCCTTACCTTCTGCATCAGTGGATATTGGCGCTCAGGGGTCATCGAGGTTAGGCAAAATACATGTTTCACACTTTTAGCAAAGTCCTTCTCGCAGGAATCTCGATGGTGGAGTTCTCCATTGGCTCCACGTGGTTAAAAGTTTTCTTAGCACGTGGCTATACAGTCTTCTTCACCGTCTCTTCAAATTCCCTCCAAATGCCTCAAATCAATGGCTGGCAGAATGCCACTAGTATGTGGTAGACATGAGAGCTTCAAGATATCCACCGCTAAGCTGTTTTACCGGAGAGGAGAATAAGCCCGATAAGGATTTTACAACATCTTTGTATGTGTGCTTCGCACTGTTCGACATGGTTGGTGACAGTGATTTTTGGCCAGAACTAGGAGCTTCTGAACAGTCCGAAACCAATTGGCAAATTCTGATCCCTTATAAACAGTAGCCAGACTCGGGTTTTCGGCTTCGCAGAGAGATTGATGCAGTCCATGTTGATAGAAGTCATTGACAAGCTCGAGAACTGGTGCAACATAAGCTTTCCCAATGGCGCAATGGCACGAGATGTTGTCCATTGGAGACTCCAATGGGGTCCCCTGGAAGTTGCCACCAGCTAGAGCCTTTCCTGAAACATCGATCAAGGGTTATCACTTCACAGAGTTAATCCTCCCGTTACGATGATTTTAAGTTGAAGTGCTTTCGGTTGACTTCAATCTAGTGCCAAGCCATTGAGGTTGAATAGTTTCCTAGAGATGCCATATACAAATCTTGCTTCGGCTTCTGCCAGAGGATCCATTCGCATTGTAGCTTCTTTAGTTCTTTCACATAAGAGCTTCCATCTAGAATGTGCTCCATGAATGGCGTGCAGCCTACGCATTGGCCAGGTGGTGGTTGCTTCAGATTGTGAGTCAAGTGCGTCAGTGAATTCGGGCTCACCTGAGCATCACATCTCAGCTCAAAAACAGTCCAGATAAAAACGTTGCAGACCCGAAAGACCTTCTTCCAGCACATTGGTCTCAAAAAGCACCATAGAGGCCAAGCAGACCAACTGCAGTGCCATTAACAAAGAGCCCAGTCCTTCCTTAGCGCAAACTCAAAATCGCCGACTTCTGCGATCCCAGGCCATTTTAAAGCCTCTTCGGCATTGACAACTTCACCGGAAGTCATACAGCTTGAATAGGGCCTGCCGGAGAAAGACCCAGCGATGTAGAGAGAGAACCAGGTCTCGGATGCATGACGGTTTGTCCACGCAGAGCAAGTCGATTGATATGAGTGTTGTGTTGCTAGCGAAGCTTGTGTGATTGCTTCCAGAATCTCAAATCTGGATCGCCGAAAGTTAGCCTTGGAGGAGGGTGTTGATCCTCCTGAGACCGAGATGGATGGCTACTTGTGTTGTTGATGGGAGCAGTGTGTGGGCATGACTCTCGTCCGTCCCAAATATCCCAGCATTCAAGAACCTGTATCAAGCATTCAACAACCCAGCCACATCACCAAACCCAATTCAAGTTTTCAATCAAAACAACTAGTTTTAGATAATAAAAGTAACCAAAAAAGGACTGATTCATTAAGAGATATGAAATAGTTAACGCGTCAACAGTGATTGACTTGGTGGTCATTTAAATACTCACGTTATATTCTAACAGCGCGACTTTAAAAGCCGCTTTAGAGTTTTTTTTTTAACATCGCTATCAAGTATTCCTTTGCCGAATAATATATTAAAAGTAGATTTTTTATCACTTTATCTTCACAGAGATATCTATCATCTACTATATATATTTTCCCAAAATGATTTTATGAAGTACTCTATATATAGCCCACTTGTAATTAGTAATTTTACTCTTGCGGCAATGGAGCTTCCTTTCTCTTGCAAGTGCCCGTATGCCACCTTGTTTGTTCTCTTATTGTATGAGTGGCACCATAACCCGGGGGAAGTGGTGGCGAGTCGCATGAGGCTGCGGTGCTTTTGCTTTTCCATCTATGGCTTCTCCGATTCACCCACTCCACCTGCTCTCCAGTTTCCGCTACACTTGACTTCACGTGCTCTCCTCCGACCAACCTAGACACATCGAGCGCCAACTCTCAGAGCTCCACGAGCAGTGAAGGCGCACCCAACACTCTCCTAGACAGCTCCTCATCATATGGTTTAGAAGCGCTTCTCACACCGGAGTGCCCGACACCAACCGGGCTTCCTCAGTGTAGGTGAGAGCTCCTTGACCATCCTCTGTGTAGACAGCAATGCTTTCATACCTCATATCCGCATAATTGGACCTTTAGTCCCCATTATGCGAAACTGTGTGCCTCCGCAGCTCATTTTCCCCATTATTCCCAGCGATGCTAGTATTCCAACGGCCCGAGAAGAGGGTGTGCAAACCTGACTTCTCTGACCGAGTCCTCTCTTGATGAAGTAAGTTGTTATGTCCAATGATACTCTCTTGACTATTAACCAACCAACCTATGACAAGATAATAGTCCCAACTTACCCTCTGAAATAAGTTCTATTCCTCTTTGAGAACACATAACGCCCTAGAGGCTGAATAGAGGATAGCTGATGTAAGGAGAGAGAGAGGCTACAGAAATCTTTTTGCAGATGCGGTTAGATCTACTTGCCCTTGAACTGCCTACTAACGCGTCTTTTAGAGTGATGTAGTGATATGAGTACGCAAAGCTAGTATCATACTCTATTACCAAGGAAGTCTGCTATCAGGCCACTAGCTCAGTCTTATGATTCTACCCCCCAAGTCAACTTTTGAGATACTTGCAAATCATTCGCAATGTAGCACTTTTCTCGATAAGAGCGTCTTCTGAAGAAAAATCTTCACAGCGAGACCACATCTAATCAATATACCTCCAATTGCGCCCTACATGAGAACCAGTCTAGGCAAACTTCGAACCGCGAATACTGCACCAGATATCGTAACCATGATTCTCTTTCTTTACCGATGTTCACTGCCCGAGGGTTTAACTATCTACATCGAGTCAAAACCTCCCACCTTCCCTAAAGAGTGGTGGCTGCACGAGTCTTTTTACATAGAGACCAAAAGGCTATGCGTCTATGAGGTAGCATGAGGGATGTTCTCTAAGATGGCCTAGTGCTGCGTTTATGTATATTGTCCTCATCCTTGACTAATACCATACCAATATAGCGCGATAGCAATAAATATATTGACCAAAAATTCGACCTGCCCTAAACTGAGAAAGTAGCAATCCGATACCGAGTCTACTTAATCACAATAATAAAAATAGTTCTTGTTTTTCATGATTCCTTTTAGCTAATTCTCCATCTTCCCAGATATTAACACTTTATTCTTATAGAATAGCTAATGGATATTAATGAATACTATACAATTATAAAAAGATTGATAGAGACTGACAATTATTTTTCTAAACGGATCTAAAGTATTATCAAATAGCATACTCGAATCCAAATCCTGCTACGAAATAACTTAACACAATATTAGATAGTAATTGAAGCTCTACCTAGCTCAAATATACAATATCCCATCCTACTCAAAAATATATCCCACTGATTTTCTTATATGGTAAGCTACTTTGAGTGCGGGGACTTTCATCCATCTACTGAGAGTGCATAGATCGAGAAAATGAGATAAGGTCAGATTAATAATTAAATGAGCCATGGTCATCTTAAAGTCTCACCATCTACCTTCCATTCATTTACTGAACTATCATCTTTACAAGTGTATATGAAAATCTTTATGTTCACTTACTGATTTGTTGGACTTACATCATGAGTTTTCTTATTTATTAAACTATGATGTACATTGTCTTATTCTTCTATACCATTAATGAGAAATAAAAATATTAGTTTTACTGAAGACTATGTGAACATATACCATCACAACACACATACACATATATCACATACATCCACATTTACATAATATCTATGATAAAATGGTATCCGCGAATTCCTCAACATTGTCGCTCCTTTATTTCTCGTTTAAAGCACCTCAAAATGTGTTGCTCATTTCTTACATGACAATATTCAGCTCAAAATTTGAATGTCTCACCAAACCATATTGTAACTCGAGCACTAGGATTCCTTTTTTCCTTCTACATTCTGTTTCCCTCTCTATGAGCTAAGAAATACCCCTATTACTCTTTAACACATTTGTTTCCTTTTGTAATCTTTCTTCCCAATCCATTTTGTATTCGTGTTGATTTATTCCAAAGAATGTTAGCTTTTGAAGTTTTCCAGAAATTATTGGGAATTGAGAAAAAGCAAGGTATTGTGAGGTTCCGAGTGACTTATACTAATCTCTCGTCACCTTCCGACTGATGACTGCATACCTTCCTTTCTTATTATAGTGCTATAAAGTCAATTCTAGATTGCGAATATCGATATAGCTCAATTCAAAACCTGTTCAGTGACACCGATCATTGGATCTCCGATGACCTTAATGACTCTCTCTATAGTGTTCTTTCCAATTCGAACCCTTTAGTTCCCCATGCATCAAACTTGAACAACATTGTGCATTCTACCTAATCATATAACTGAATTTGTAGTTAGAAAAATTATTCGAGTCCATATGAGTTATCCAATTCCCGTTATGTATAACTTGTGTTCAAGTGTGGTGTTCTTGCAGCCAAAGCCTCTTATAAGGCGATGCTTCCTCATTTTCTCTACCAACCAATCATCTCCTCGAGTCATCTGCAGATCTTAGCTTAGTACTTATGAATTAGAGTGACGATTTATCTGATCTCCAGATTACTAAGTCCCACATTGCTCAAAAAGATAAACAACTAGGACATATGCCTTCATATCATCATAGCTACAACTAAATGTACTCCGTACCAATTGCTCATTAAATGACTGCAGCTATCTGTGCGAATCCTAGTACAAAGAGACAAGTGGTTCTCTCACAAGAGAGATACATTGGAAAGAGCAGCACATACCACTCTAATTTCACCCTATATAAAGAGCACAAATAGAAATTTTTCTCATCTCAAACTTGTCTAAGGATCTCCTTCTGTATCTTATATATCATTTACCATAGCTTAGTTTCCCGTCTGTTAATTGGTTCCTTGTTCCAGAACGCTTAGATTACTTTAAAACTTTTACAGATACTCCACTCACTACGGACAAAACTAACCATATCTCTTTCTAGATCTCCACTCTCTCTGTACCAAAATTTTAACCATTGGCTATTGCAAGTATGGGCGTGACCACACCCTTTATATAGGATACTTATACTAAATATTCAGAACCGGTATTACTTGCTTAATAAATGAACTGAAACGTTTTTTGGAGAAGAATGATAAGAACTTCCAATGGTTTGTCAGTAGTGTCACATTCACATCATTTCCCATAAATCACTCAAGCTCGCCTTCCAATAATTATCTAATATAACTTATAGCCATTATGTACTCGTGGACACACCACTAAGCATTACCCCACACCCCAGCTCCCCACCAATAACCTCCACCAACATAAAGCGCTCCTCCACGACCATTTTATACGTGCAAAATCACACCACCTCTTTTTGAACCCTAAAGATATAAAATGCCCTGCGTGTGTGAGACATGTATGATGGATGAAAGACACACAATCTTAGATCCTCCTCAAAAATAGTACTCTAATCAACCTCCCATATTTGCCATATATATACCATTTCTCCCATGATTGGCCAACTGTAACCCTCCCATCAGTGTGATTGTGAAGAACGGCAAATTGATACCTCCTCCTTAGACTTAACAATTTCCCAAACCTTACATCTTCACCACCCAAGGACAGTGCATAAATCTTTGAGGAAACATTTGGCACATAAAAAAGCTATAATTAGTAACTTTCTTAAGTGCATATACAATGGTGACAAGTAGAGATGGTGTTGAATCTAATCGACATTATATGACATATCAAAGTATACTATCAGCTAAAAAATAGTCTCTAAAGTCTTATCCCCCACATTTTCGATTGTCTATCAATATAGTTCTCTTTAATTTATCTATCTAATCTGAGTTGTAATAGTGGTGAGTACGAGTGACACATCTTGAAAATACCTACCAATCTAGTTTTTTGTCGTCACAATCAGCACCATTCTCACATTACAATATTTTACTCATTACTTCTTATCAAGAATCGGCAAATTTACGGTCGATTTGCTATAGACAGTTCTATCCTCTACACGATAGTTCAGGTTTCAACATACATATACTAGCAGTACAGCATGCAAACAGAATATCTTACTTCACCTTTAACACAAGCGGTACTATTTAGGGTACCACATCTCGATATATCAGTATCCCTCGACCATTAATACATAGAGTATTATAGATAATCATGTGCGACTACTTGCGATATCTTCCTCTTTTCTGTCTCTGCAGGAAGAAAACAATATGCGAGTGTTCAACCTCATCGAGTCCTAACGGCACTTTATCATAGATAAGTTGACTCTTGAATGCATGAGGAAATTTACCTCTATCCTTTCCTATACCTAGAACCACCTCCACCGACAATGATTGCGACATCATAAGGTGGTACGGTCTCCTCTTCGACATACTCTAACTAGTTCTTGACCCTCGTTCTCCCACAGCAAAAATCACTCGCATTTGGTCATATCTAACCCCATATCCTATTTTAGAATACTCTCGATTAACTGCTTGTCTTTGTCTGTTTTGTGTATTTATTAACTCTCTATTTCTAGTGTCTTCACAGGCAGAATTATAGAAATGACTCTACTATTTTGAGTGATATGCTGTTTGAAGAACAATCTTGATCATTATGCATATTCCTTGCTCAGATGCGTAAAACCGTTGGCGTGAAGTCCAAGACTCCAGTTCGCTACTTTACGTGTAGAACAACCAAATTACATTCCGTCTGAATCGGATATCCTATGAAGCTGAAAGTTAAATCCATTTCCCAACCGGTGGTGTTTTTGATATACTTAGTCTCTCCTATTTCCTGTTACTCTGTCCAATCCTTCCTTCAAATCCATTTTCATAGTCTTATGTTAGATTTGGATGATTCCCTCCAAGACCTCGTGGATTATTTTAATATTATAGAGATGTTGTAAGTCTATGTGAGAGTAGTTTTAGCAAATAATAGAAATTTTAGTGAAGCGGTCTAGATTAATTGGTCCACCCTGGAATAAGTGGTCCTTCTCCGTCTGTAGTGCTACCGTAAGCGAGTAATATCTTAGCACTGCACGGTAGTTGAAATAGCTGGGACAGATAGTTCAAACACTACACAATTATATACGCATAAGAAATGTCGACACTAACCAATAATCATAAAGCCCTCCGTGATTTGGACGCTGTTACAGCCCATCAACCTATGGACCTACCTATTTGTACTCACTCTCTTTGAAGCGTCCGGCTCCCTCTCTTATGACCAACTCTATGACCATCAACTTCTCCTACATACAACACTACAGATGTTGACTTTATAGCTTAATTATAGCAGTGTGGACAGTCGCCTAAGTTAACCACACTCTGAGTCCTTGTAATCCGAGTTCCAAAATATAACACCACATCACATCTCATACATATTCGCGAATAAATATACATGGTCTCCATCTGATCTCTCCTTAATGTTGATCCATATGCACATAGTGTAGTTCCACAACACGACAATCACTTCCTAGTCATATACGCGTCGGTAACCGCAACAAAACAACATTTTATCATAATATGCTGCGAGCAATTGATATGCATTATATGCGATCGGGTATTTCTACTCATATTAACTCTCCATAAAGCACATCTATCGAATAGAGATCTACAAGAGTAATCGATTGATATCCAACCTTACAGGTTACCCTTAGCATCTCCTATTGCACAATACGAATACCTTCATCGCTAGGTATAGCATCAAGATCCTAACCTCTATTTCCCAAAATATCAACTTAAGACATGTTGCATTTAACCCTCCCTAGCTATTATTCCGAGGAGGTGTCAGACAGTTTGCAATCTAATTTTATCTCACCTGTATTATCAATTACGCGCGATATATGCAGTGTCCAAACGAATACCAAGTCCTATACTATCAATACATGCGCACCTACCTTTTGGATATCGAGAAATTTGATACTCCTGTGTCTTCAATAATGCATTCTCCTTCTACTGCTCAGTCATGACCGAAAGAAATTTCTGGGAGAAAACACTAGATATACTAGTGTATATCACCGCCACCTAGATTTTCTGATTACGTTTATACGATGAAATCTTAAAGAATCGTCACCACTTTTTTAGAACACAAGTCCTACCTCTGGATAAATAAATAATACTCCTTCATTTATGCTTAATCGGGTGTTGAATAGATTTCGAAGTACCAAAGACAATCTCCAAAATTATATAAGCTGTGAGAGTGTTGGTTCTATCTATTCTGAGAAAAGTTGAGACTAATACCCGTGTCCTCATACAAGTGATGTTTCTCATTAGGATTATAGATAACTGTACTATTTCATTTTCATATCCCCACATTATAAAGTATTAGCTTTGTTCATGAGGTTTGATGGGACACCACATTTTCTAAGCTCAGGGCTCGTGATGGATTATTTCTTCCATACTAATATAAGGAGTATGATATCAAGAATCGAGAAAAAATGATTGATCGATAGTATTATAAGTGAAATTGAATGTTCAGTAAAAAACTCATTTGGTGATAAAATCATTGCATATGCTCAGGACTCTATGCAAGAGTATTGTAGGAAGGACAATTCTACATAAGATTGCGTTTAAATTGGACCATGAAGAAAACTTTGACAATCAGAAATGTAAGTCTCTTGAGTTAGATTTTGGTTTGTAGAACACAATGTTTCTCTTGGATTGTACTGATAGAATTTCTATGCTTTATTACCTTCTTCTATATATGTCCAAGTAACATTACGCTAGCATTTGTGCATAGCCTATAAACTCGATTTATAACACTGATTATATTTATATACATATTTTGTCGCTCAAAGGTCCATGAGCTATACATATATGTCATCTTATAAAAAATATATTATAGGTTATATTAAAAGCATAAATATATCAATTCAAAAATAAAAAGTATTACTTTACAAACCTAAAAATTATTTTCTCCCCCATAGTGTATGAACGAGATATACGCACGTACATTCAACCACTCTCATCAAATCTAAGCCCTTTAAGCGCTTAATGAATCATCCTAGTCTTAGCCATTGTAGGTAATCATTCAACAACGACTTCTAGTTATAATAGCAGAAATATGATTCCCTCAGAAAATTTTCTCAATTTAATCAATCCAATGTGGAACTCAAAAAATACTTAGCTTTTTACGTACTTACCTGTGTAATTCAGCTATTTTCTCTAATTCACTATAGATTTGCCTCTAAATCCTCATTCATCAAGAAAAAGGAGATTTAAACACTTCATGCTAGCAGATTTGGTTTCAACAAGCAGTGTTTGCGCTACGAGAAAATTGAAGGAAAATAGAGAATTCTACTTTGAGAAGAAATAAAAATCTTCGGGAAAAATTCTACAATTAGAAATGTCCCAAAAAGTTCTTCTTTTATTGAGAAAAATCAAGTTTTTATTTAGTAGTCCAAGGTCAAGTAGACACTGGATCATCTAAAAGTTTCTGGAAGCTTTTGCATCAAGCAGTCTAGAAGTTTAATAAAAACGGTCATCATTTCGCACGAAGATCAAGCAAATTTCGCATGATTTATGCGAAAAAAAATGCGACACAGCAATTTACCATCTTCTTGGAAAAACAGTTTCGCGATACTAGTGTGAAATTTTCTCAAATGATCATTGCGAAAATTCAACTTATTGAAAATCCCCTGGCTTGCACACTAGTCCCCTTTAGTCCATTTGCATATCATGCGAAATTTTTGCATGATCATGCGAAATGGAAATATTTAATTTTAAACTCTTTTTTGTCATTTTTTCCATCTCGTTATTTTGAATCCCCTCCGAAATCAGCTCCAAATATTGGTCAAGTGCATTGATTTTTTCTCATCTCCACATTATTTCCCTCCTCCAATTCCATTTCTCTTTGTCACTCAAGGCTTCAAAATTCACCTGAATATCTCCAAAATTTCATAAAAACCATTAGTATCTCTTGCAAAGGCAACAATCTTAGGCATATTATGCATAATTACTACTCAAAAGGTATGGAATTCATGAGAATTATTATTTAAAATGTGTTGTTTTTAAGCAGTAATCAGTCATCTAACTTACTCAACCTCTATGAAAAGTATCAAAAAACACAAGAATGATCTCAATGTTAACTCACATACATATCAGCTAAATGGAAGGACATCTTATCACCCAAGTAAGTGATTAGTTGAAGTTCAAATAAGTCTTCTCTCATACACTTATTTTATGATCTCTAGCTCATTTATTCTATTTTGAAAAGGAAAACGATAAAACCTACATTTCACGAGTTAAGAAAACCTTCCAATTGAAAACCTAAAGCTAAGTTAGTCTCAAGGAAAAAGGCCTTACTGATAGTCTAGTGAGTAAAATGGTCCAAGCGGTGAACAACTAAAAAAATCTGAAGGTATCTCTACTAAGAACCCTAAAGAAAACTAGCATTAATCCTTATGATTCAAGACATCCCTTTGTTAAACTACCCTATATGGTTGTATGTGAAAGTTATCTTGGTGCAAAACTGCTCTCACTGCTTTTTGGAAATGAATCCTCTCTTTGTGGTAAGGCCTACCTTGCATCATTGGGGTATAGGTTGCATTTATACATATTAAGTCAATTTAACCTTCAAAGTAATGGGTCAACTTTGCACTAGAAACAAATTCAATATTATGAGCATGGATCATCCCTATGGTAAAACCTTTGACCAATGATGAAAATATCGATAATCACGGGTATATCAGTATTTCGATTTTATAGATATATCGGTGGATATTTCGAAAAAAAATAAAAATCAATGGGCTTAAAATTGATGAAAATTCATGAAAATATTAGAAAAACCTTGTAGAAGTGTAATTAGAAGTATAATAGACATTTTAAAATTGTTTTGTTGAAAATTTTGATATATGTATATTATGATTTATCATATTTGATGATAATATCATATACATAAATAAAAAAATATGAATTTTATAAGTGTATGTTTATTATTAAGTTACATTAAATACTATTTCATAATAATATTATGATATTTAATTATAATATATCTAATTTAAAATATATTTAATATTAAAATTATGATATATTTAATTCAATTATATTAAATAATATAAAATAAATGATGATATATGCATAGTTTGGATATTTAACATAATGTATAATTTGAAAACCATTTTATGCATTATAATTTAAATTTGGATGGTAATTTAATGACATAAAAAGAAATAATGATAATTTGTATAAGTATTTTTTATTTTAAATTTTGATAATTTTATTAAAAAATTTATATTTATTTTATATATAATTATTATATAAAAGTCACAATCACAAAAAACAATTTATTTATAATAATTTTATTATGTTTAATTTATAATATATGCATATAATTTATAATATTTGTTTATATATATATATGGTTAATATATTTAATGCTAATAATGTATCATTATCACATTACCATAATATTGAACATTTTGTCAAATAAAGCATGGTTGGTCGACTGGTGTTGGTGAGGAAATATGAGCGGGTGGTCAGGGGTGCAATTGCAATCCCACATTAACAATCGATTTCACCAAAAAACTTTATTTAAGTATTGGAGTGGTGAGTGGTGGGTAGGCATGCAACGCACGTTGGGCTGTCGAGCTATGCTGGTTGGGGGCATGGGCTAGGCTGGAGTGGTTTGGGCTGGGCCACTCTACCTTCTCGTATAGGAATTTTGGGTCATTTTAAGAGATTTGGGGAAAGAATTAAATGGTCGATATTTCTCCTGCATGTATCGTGTCGATAACCATCGATACACCAATATATCGATGATATTTTGTGATAATGATCTCAACATTTTCATCCCTGCCTTTAACCAAAAGGTCCTTAGATGTGCATTCCAATAAACAAGTAGAACTGTTTTTAAAACCATAATGGTGATTTCTAACCATTCTAGTATGTAGAGCTCTCAACCTAAATCTTTTCTACCATCCACCTTGGAAACATTACAAATTCCAATGATTGCATGTGAACCAAACAATTGAACTTGTCTATTGATTTATGATGTAGAAACTATTACAAGAGAAGATAAGCTATGGAATGAGTCCACCTCATGATAAAATCATTAAAATAACATTTAGAGAATCTTAGGCTAGTCGATAATGACAACTTATTAATCAAAACCAATAGGTTGGAGAGTCTAGCTAGCAAAGAGATTGACTCTAAGAGAGACACATCCAGGAACCTCACCTAGGAAGGTTAATGCATGGGCAAACCATTATCAATTACAATAAAAAAAAAATTCAGTTTTTCATTATCATTGCAAGCACATTGATACAAGATATCATTTAATTAGAGAGTGCATTATAAATATATATAAAGAAGTACAATTAAAATTTGTAAAATCTCAAGATCGAATTGTTGATATTTGTACTACAATCCTATCATTTCAACAATTGGTATCAGAACTCAAATTATAGTTATTTTTACCACAATCCTATTACTCCAACAAATTGGTATCAAATAAATTCCCGCGCATAGCCAACGTTAATACTACATAAAAAATTGTAATCAACAAAAATTGAAAGCGTGCAGACAATCTCAAGTTTTACAAACGAGATGCAAAGAAAAGTTGAAGTTTGAAAAATAAAAGAGTAATGTGCAAGGGTGAAAATAACCCCTAGCAGATTGGGAGAGGAGCACCGTTTCCAAGCAACTGAGACAATCCAGAAGAGGGTCCGATGATCTTCCCCCCTTCCACCCCCCCCCTCCAAACAACAATTGCAGTAAACACCTTGTCAAAATCCTCCCTGGTGACCTGCACCTTTTCACGCAGTCCAGCAGCCCTGGTTCCAGCTCCTCCTCACAAACTTGTACAATGGGTATGACCTGGACTCCTGATTTCGGTTTCGAAATTGATGGTTTCCCACTCTCCACCTCCATCTCCTTGCGCTCTCAACCTCTTTGGCAAACGGCTTCAACTCCTCCTCGAATGCCCCTATTTTTTGGAGATTGAGGTGCTGGCGTTCTTTCTCATTTTCGCCATTTGTTCAGTGGCATTTCCACTTAGAAACTTGCCTTACCTTCTCATCAAGTCGGATATTGGCGGCTGCAGGGGTCAGTCGGATGTTAGGCAAAATACATGTTCCCTATCCCACACAATTTTTGCAAGTCCTTCTCGCAGAATCTTCGATGGTGGAAGTTTCTCCACATTGCTCTAGTGGTTAGAGTTTTCTAGCTACTGGCTTACAGTCTTCTTTCACCGGGTTGCTCCCTCAAATTCTCCTCCAAATGCCTCAAGATCAATGCCTGGCAGGAGTGCCACTAGGTTAAGTGGTGACATGAAGCTTCCAAGATATCCACCGCTTTCCAGCTGTTTTTCCGGAGAGATTAAGCCAAGGAAGTTTCACAAATCTTGGTTGTGATTGCCTCAGCACTTTCTGACATGGTTGGTGACAGGATGCCAAGAACGGAGCTCTGAACAGTAGGAAGCCCATGGGCAATTTATGCTCCTTGGAAACGCATAGTCCAGACTCGGGTTCGGCTTCCAGAGAGATTTTGATGGCAGTCTTGTTAGTTGAAGTCATTGACAAGCGCTGAGAATCTGGGGGCAAATAAGCTTTCCCAATGGCTGCACAAAATGGCCAAGCGGGTGTGTCCATGAGACTCCAATTGGGGTCCGCCTGGAAGTTGCCCACCATTTAGAGCCTTGTTCCGGGAAACACTCGATACAAGGGGTTATCATTAACAGAGTTGAATTCTCCGTCGATGGATTTAGTTGATGCTCGGAATGACTTCAATTGTGGGCAAGCCATTGAGGTGGAAGTCCTGAGAGCATAATCGATCTGCCTTCGAAATTCTGCCAAGGATCCATCTCATTAGGCTTCTTAAGCTTCTTTTCACATAAAGAGCTCCATCTAGACAATGTGCTCCATAATGGCTGCAGCCTCGGATCTTGGCCAGGTGGTGCTTCAATTTGTGAGTCAAGTGGTCAGTGAATTCGGGCTTCCCCTGCATCACTTCAGCAAAAACAGCCGATAAAACTTCAGACAAAACTGCCAGCACATTGGTCTCAAAAAGCACCATAGAGGCCAAGCCAGAGCCAACTGCAGTGCCATTAACAAGAGCCAGGCCTTCCTTAGGCTGCAACTCAAAAAATCCCGACTCGATCCCAGCCATTTTAAAGGCCTCTTCGGCATTGACAACTTCACCGGAAGGTCCAACAGCTTTGGAATTAGGCCTGCCGGTGAGAAGACCAGCGATGTAGGAGAGAGGAACCAGGTCTCCGGAGGCAGTGACGGTGCCCACGCCAGAGGCAGAGCATGGGAGTGATGTGTGATTGAGGAGCTTGGTGATTGCTTCCAGAATCTCAAATCTGATGCCGGAGTAGCCTTGGAGGAGGGTGTTGATCCTCACGAGCATGGCGGCTCTTGTTGCTGAGTGAGGCAGTGTGTGGCATGACTCTCTTCCGTTCCCAAATATCCCAGCATTCAAGAACCTGTATCAAGCATCAACAACCCAGCACATCACCAACCAATTCAAGTTTTCAAATCAAAACAACTGTTTTAGATAATAGAAAGTAACCAAAAAGGACTGGATTCATTAAGATTTATGAATAAGTTAACACGTCAAAGTTGACTGGTGGCCATTAACTCACGTATCCTAACACCGACTTTTAAAAGCGCTTTTAAGTTTTTTTTTTTAAAATTAAAAAAAAAACATCAGAAACCAAAAAAAGACAAAGCTAAAGAAAGTGACGCCCCAGAAAAACTTTTTCGCCCCCCGACGCCCTTTAAAGCAGAAGACAAAATTGGAGAGAGGGCCCCCGGGGGGGGGGGGGGGGGTCTTTTTTTTTTATTTAAGGAAGGATCGGAAGATCTGGCTCAGGGCCCCAAAAAAAAAAAAAAAGGGGGGGTTTGGGCTTTGTATCTGGGCGGTCTGTGTGGGAGGTTTGGCGGCCGGGGCGGGGTGTTTTGAATTGAAGGATGAACTTGTGTGCGTCCGCCCGGGGGGTTCATGCCCTCCCCACCGTTTGTTTTTTTTTGGGGCCGGTGACGGCGCCGAAATATTAAAAGCAATTTTTTTTCACTTTTTTCAAAAAGTGATTCAAACTACTAAATATTTTTCCAAAAGTGCTTTTATGAAGTATTTTCTAAAACCACTGTAAAGTAATTTTACCTGATGAGCTCCTTCTGAAGGGCACCACCTTGTTTGGTTCTCCTATGTGAAGTGGCACCAAACCCAGTGGGTGACACCATAGCTGTTCGGTGCCTTGCTCATGCTCTCCAACACCCACTCACTGCCTGCGTTCACGCCGGCCTCCCCCGTCTCCGACACTCCACACCCACATCCCCCCTCCCGCCGCGATTTTTAGCCGCACCTGCGATATTGGTAAGCGTCTCACCGCACGGACACGAACAACCGGCTCCGGGTACTTTCCGCACAGTGCGCTTCCACTTCAATCCAAATGGCTTCTTCAACGTCTCCGCAAAGCCATTTTCCCCCAGTTCAGGCGGAATCACTCCAACGCAGAAACTCTCCACCTTGTTGCTTCTAGGCAGTTTCGTTTGCATCCCATATCTTAGAATCCCCACAAAGAAACCAACCTTCAAAAAAGCTGGTTTTTCTCCTCGACAGACCAAGAAGGAAAGAGCGAGAGGAGAGAGAGAGAGGAACTGACAGTAGTGCTCTGAACTTACTAGGGTGTATGGTTGAATCGAAGGTTCTACTTATATAGAACTTTTCAGCGCCTGCAAAGTTTTTGACATCCCACAGGGTCACTGGTAGGGGATGGGGCCCTGGATGGCGAACCCTAGGCTTTCAGTGGACATTTGTTGAAAAACCCAATCCAGACCTTAATCTGGTCTAACGCCCAAGGCTTCCAGATGTGCAGACGGTGACGTTGGGAATCCACGTGTGGATTATAGGGAGGAGCCCGGGTGTTTATTAACTGGGGGGGGTTCAAAAAAAAACCCCAAGGAAAAAAAAAAAAAAAAAACCCAAAAAAAATTTTTTTGGGGTTTTGGGGGGTTGGGTTTTTTTGGGGGCCGGTCAAAGGGTTGGTGGGGTGTGGGAGTTGTTAGCCTGCTTAATGTAATTTCAATTCCTTGATTAAAAAATAACGAAAGTAAAATCATTTGACCATGTGCACTGCCTAAAAGAAGTTAAAAATCGGTTTTCAGTCTTTATACAAATAGAAATTTGTTTTCAAAATTTTAGTATTTTTTTTTGGTAGTTGTTTTTTATTTCTAATTTTTAAAAACAAAGAAAAATGAGGAATATTTTTTAAAGAATAAGTAAAAATCATTTTCATCAAATTTTACAAATAAACTAAAAATAGACGAAAATCTAGTTTCAAAAATTAATATACGGACGATATATGGAAAGTAAATATGAGTCATATGAGTTTTACTATCATTCATAAAATATAGGCTAGACTTTTTCATATGATTTTTTTCTTTAATTTTTAATGAAAAATTATTTGACTAAGTATAAATAAAAGATTGGTTTTTGTAACTAATCAAACAAGCATGCCTTCCTCCCACAAATTTGACTAATTGAATTTGGATGAAAGAGCAATATCATATTAATAAGTGAGTATTTGGTGCAGGGTGGCAAGATCTGTTGCAAAAATAGTTTGGGAAGAAGAGATGGGAACCGGTCTTAATCCATCTCATATATATTTGCAGGCTAAGCAGACCGCGTTTCTTGTTATTGGCGTATGCTGCTGCTCTTCTGCCTTTTTGTCCATGTCTTGATTTGAACCTAGAAGCCGAAAATCACGCCAAATAGCCAACAGCCTGCCGGCGGCTTCGACGTGGAGTGTTGCCCTCCAAGTGTTTGTCAATAGAGCCGCCGGCCCTTCAACAGCATGGCTCGCCACTTTGTTGTGTGAGCTTCATCAGTGTCAGAAACTAAACAAGTGTCTCCATGCATGCATGCATGTTTCATAAGTAGACTAGGAAGGGTTATAATAATTTATAATTAAAAAAAATTAAAATAATTTTAAGTAGACTTAAAGTTAATTTGATAATGATTATTAAAAAAGTTTTTAATTTTTTTAATACTATAAAAATTGTAACACGTGGCTACCACGTGCCACTTTCTGATTTCTCGACCTCCCTCATAAAAATAGTATTTGGTTCAATTTGAGACAAAATGGGGATTTCATTTAGTCGTCAAAAGCCATTGGATTTGACTAAATTCCTTGTACTTCCACCTTCTCTCCAACTCAACTTTTGTATCAATCCATTCAAATATGAAAATATATTCTGCAAACAGAAACGTGTTTGGAAAATACCAAGTTAGGTGGTCCATGCTTATCAAACCATTGTGCCTTCGAATCTGTGTGAATTATAGCCTTTGATAAGAGTAAAATCAAGACATAAATAAATAAAATTATTATAAACGAATAAAATTAACTTGGGTAGAAAACTATAACACACAAAGATGTACATATAATATGAATATGAAAGTTTTTAAAATCCATTTGAAAATGACTTTGAGATTATTAGAAATTATAAACTTATTTTAACTAATGTTTTGATGTAAATAAAAGAAAATACTTTGAGAATATAATTTTTAAAAATTTAAAATTCCCTATTTGTAAGTAATTGTTCTAAACTAACTTCAAAAGACATTCTAAATTTTTAGATAAATTTTTAGAAGTGAATCTCAAAACTTTGCCAAATATCTTTATTTTGTTTTAATAAAAAAACACTTTAAAACATTTACAAAGTATTTTCAACACATAAAAATAATGTTTAATTATGTTTCTAACTAATGAATCTCTATAATTAAATGTTTTTTTTTAAAGTTTTTGGTTGTTTAAAGAGGCTTCTATTTTTACCTTTGTTGCCTTAGCTCATGCTTGAAGGACATAATGTGGACCCGCATTTTTCACATGCCTTAGCTCATGATGCGTCACCGAGTCTTGCGCTCAATGTTAAATTAACAAAAGTTTGGCTCCTTGTTGAGAAATGTGTCAAGGACGTTGCTTTCCAGCTCCCCATTCCCCAGGTTTTCTCATGCAAAATAAAAATAAAAAAGTAATAAAGAAAGCAAGAATCCCCTAAAGTCGAAACAATTCCCTTCATTAAAAGTCAACATTCCTTTCACTAAAATTTCAAGAAGTCATTAAATCTGCAAATAAGAAAATATCAATACATAGATAAAAGGTATAATACATAAATAAATAAATATTAGACATATTAAAAAAAGAAATTAAACTAATGCAACATATAATAATAGTCGAAGTGTCAAACTCAAACCACCAAAAATAAAAAAAATTCATTTCATGCAACTACAAAATAAAATAAATAAACAAAATACAAATAATAATAATAATGAAATAAGATAAAATAAATCAAAACTCACTTAACCCTAAAATCAATCAATAAAATAAATAAATAAAGAAAAACAATAAAAAAAAATCTAAGTGAAACTAAACTTAAAAAAGTGCCTAAGTGGGCCTAAGGTGGTGCCTAATGGGCCAAGTGTATCTAAATGGGCCTAACAAAGAAGGAAAAAAACCTAAGTCTCAATTAAAGCTTCCTAGAATCACAATGGGGTTAGATAAGTCCCTCAACCAAAGTCTCCAAGGTGACTTAGAAAAGATAAGCTACATGAGCAGTAATGGCCCATAAGGGAATTGTTGTAAAGTACCAAGCAAACATGTAATAGGACATGTGCTAATAGGACAAAATGGAGGGTCTACACATAACCAACATATTGTGATTTATTCTCTTTTTTGTTTTTCTATGCTCTACACTTGTTGTAGTTTGTTTTCAATGATGACTTGTTGATTCTTCAATTCTATCTCATCATCAGTGTTAGTTGGTTCTTGATTCATTCCCAATTAGTGTATCAGTTGATTCATATCCTCTCAATGGTCCCTGACAACAGTGCCATTTGATTCGTGTTCAGTTGGTGTTCCTTGATTGTGGTCCTTAGACAAGAGTAATCAACAAAATTTATAACCTATATCACCATGCATTAGGATAGCCTTAGCTAATATAGCATAGTGGCTCTAGGATCGTTCACTGGGAAGGGTTTTCAACTTACAACTGATACCACTTCAAAGTTAAATTGGTGCTTTTTCATTTCAAGGTTAGCTTAAGAAGAAAACATAAACTTTGGTTGAAAAAAGTTTGTTTTTAAGCTAACTAAAAGAAAGTAATGGAATTATCTTTATGAAGAAAAACGTTCCTTGGAAGTTTAGGTTTCACAGGGGAGGCTCCTGCATGCAAAACAGAGCTCGGTCACTTGAAATCTTTTCCTCGCATTAGAGAATTAACATATAGTTAATTCTCTAAACGCGGTGTTTGATACAGATGCTTCCCTTTAAATGGGATTTCAGCACTACATCCTCTCTACTGATTGCACTTGCAATGGGCTCGTGTCTCTCACCTAGCTTCGCCATTCAAGGTGATCATTAACCTTGGACCTTCCCTTCTCAGCTCGCAAGAAGATAACTAATGGATGTCTCCATTAGAGTCCCAAAAGTTTACCCAATGTTGGCAATTCTAGAAAATCCTACCTTCAAGTCACCTCCCAAAGGCTCGCAAGAGGTAAACTATGCATTCATGGACGACAGATCACTTGCCTTACCAAAGATGTTTTTGCCCCAGGTGGATTGAAAGGCATTTTAAGTAACTAAAACATAGAAATCATTAATGGGTCACACTTTCTCTTCAATTAACGGCTGAAAAACAACAAAAACTACCAATTCCTTGCATTTTGGGGGCCTTTACCCGGGCTACTTAGGCTCAAGGAACTAAAAATCTAGCCACTCATTCTCTGAGGAAACATCCTCAGAGCTTGTTTGGCTAGTAAGAAAAAATAAATACAATACAATCAAAACGAGAAGGTAAGGCAGAGCAAAGCTCTGTATTTTACTTCCTTTCAAAACTATACAAAAGATGTCTCTGAGAACAAGCTCCCCGACATATCACTGTAATGGAAATTACAAACAATATATATGAGGCTATTTACCCTTTGTTCTTGCTTAATAACTAAGGAATCCTATGATAGGTGGATTACAAGGAGAGAATGGGGATTTAAACATCAAATATCTGAAGCAAAAAATCTAAAAATGTCGGTCGCAAATATCGGGAAGCACTCAGGAGAATTTCGTAGGCGTGCAAGATGGCTGCAAAATTTCGCAATCTGAAGGACACCATTTCGCAGCCAAAGGATGATTTTGCAGCCATTCTCTTGTGATTCCGCAACCAAAGGCTGATTTCGCAACCCGCGAAATTGGCCTTCAGCTTGGTGTGATCGGCTTCCAATGGCTCTAACTCCTTCATTTCAACTCCGAATCGCGCACCGTTTGAAGCGTTGGATTGATGACTTCCTTGAGCTTAATTTATGCATACTATATGTCGTTTTGAAGCTCGGGAAGTCAGTAATCCAACGCTTTAAATGGTCCATGATTCGGAGTTGAAATGAAGGAGTTAGAGCCATTGGAAACTGATCACACCAAGTTGAAGGCCAATTTCGCGGGCTGCGAAATCAGCTTTTGGCTACGAAATGGTGTCCTTCATGTTGCAAAATTTTGCAGCCATCTTGCACGCCTGCGAAATTTTCCTGAGTGCTTCCAGATATTTTCAACTAACATTTTTAGATTTTTTTCTTCAGATATTTGATGTCTAAATCCCTATTCTCTCCTTGTAATCCACCTATCATAAGATTGCTTAGTTATTAAGCAAGAACAAAGGGTAAATAGCCTCATATATATTGTTTGTAATTTCCATTACAATGATATGTCAGGGAGCTTGTTCTCAGAGACATATTTTTTATAGTTTTGAAAGGAAATAAAATACAGGGCTTTTGCTCTGCCTTACCTTCTCGTTTTAATTGTATTGTATTTATTTTTTTCTTACTAGCCAAACAAGCTCTGAGGATGTTTTCTCAGAGAATGAGTGGCAAGACTTTTAGTTCCTTGGAGCTAAAGTAGCCAAGTAAGGCCTCGAATGCAAGAATTGGTAGTTTTGTTGTTTCAGCTGTTAATGAAGAGAAAGTGTGACCCATTAATGATTTCTATGTTTTTAGTTAACTTAAAACGCCTTCAATTCACCTGGGCTAACACTTGGTAAGGCAAGTGATCTCCGTTCATGGAGATGCACTAGTTTATCTCTTGTGAGCCTTTGGGAGGTGACTTGAAGGTAGGATTTTCTAGAATTGCCAACACTTGGTAAGCTTTTGGACTCTAAGGAGACATCCATTAGTTATCTCTTGCAAGCTTGAGAAGGGAAGTCCAAGGTTAATGATCACCTTGAATGGTGAATGCTAGGTGAGAGGCACGAGCCATTGTAAGTTGCATCAGTGAGAGGAAATTAGTGGTGAAATCCATTAAAGGGATGCATCTGTACAACACCGGTTAGAGAATTAACTATATGTTAATTCTCTAATGCGAGGAAAAGATTCAAGTGATCGGAGCTCTATTTTTGCATGAGGAGCCTCCCCAATGAACCTAAAACTCCAAGGAACGCTTTTCTTCATAAGTAATTCCCATTACTTTCTTTTTAGTTAGCTTAAAGCAAATCCTTTTTCAACCAAAGTTTATGTTTTCTTCTTAAGCTAGCCTTGAAATGAAAAATCACCAATTCAACTTTGAATTGGTATTAGTTGTAAGTTGAAAACCCTTCCCACTGAACGATCCTAGAGCCACTATGCTATATTAGTTAAGGCTATCCTAATGCATAGTGATATAGGTTATAAATTTTGTTGATTCCTCCCTTCTGAGGACCGCAATCAAGGAACACCGGCTGGACACGAATCAAATGGCACCATTATCAAGGACCATTGTGAGGACATGAATGAGTTGATACACCAATTGGGAATGAATCAAATGGCGCCGTTGTCGGGGAAGGTGCCAACTTCACAATGATATTATTTCATATTACTTGTGATTTTCATCACAAGTTTGGTGATTTTTCTTTCATTTTACTAACTCTTTTAATTGTTTCTTTTACTTGTTCATATTCTAACATATCTTTTAATTTAGTTTTAGTTAATCTAAGTCTTTTTGTAGTCTTGTTTTCTTTTGTTTTCTTTTGTTTTTGTTTTTGTTACAGTTGATACTAGTTGTGTATGCCAAATTGGATACGAGATAGTGGAAGAAGGCTTGTTAAACGTGAAACACCTCATAACAAGGAATTGGAATTGAGCTTGAACATCATGGAAACTACACCTGAAGTTCAACATAGTCACCATGGTCATCAGGATAATCCCAATGAATTCAGATCAATGAGGGACCGCATGCATCCACCTTGTATGAGTGCACCATCATGTATAGTGCCCCCTATAGAGCAGCTAGTGATCAGACCACATATTGTTCCACTTCTACCAACTTTCCATGGGATGGAAAGTGAGAATCCCTATGCACATATCAAGGAATTTGAAGATGTTTGTAATACATTCCAAGAGGAAGGAGCTTCAATCTACTTGATGAGGCTTAAGCTATTTCCTTTTACTTTAAAGGATAAGGCCAAGATTTGGCTTAATTCTTTAAGGCCAAG
>JBAPGN010000497.1:0-27105 GCA_037355405.1 Vitis amurensis | reverse complement strand
AATTAATTTGTTACCAAAAATATTTGGCAATAAAAATAAAATTCGTCGGCATTAAATATTGACGACTTTTGGGACAAATTTTATTTTTTTCGTGACAAAAATTCTTACTTTTGTCGATGAAATATTTCGTTGGAAAACACCTTTAGTGACAAAATTTTATTTCATCAAGGAAAACTTTGGGCGACGAAATAAGATTTTTGTCACAAAACTTTTAGCGACGGGTCTAGGGCGACGAACAAGGCACGAAAGAATTTTCGTTGGGGAATGTTTTTGTAGACGAAATTTAGACTTTCAGTGACAAAATATTTTGTTGCTAAAAGTCAATTTTCTTGTAGTGCCATCTGATCCTCACATTAGGACCTATTCCATGACCATGAACGTGACCCCAAAATAATATTTATTGACAAAAAAAAAATAGATTCATCACATCACCAAACTTCCCATTTTGGAATCTATCGAGGCCACTTGCCTTTCTCAAGCCCTTAAAGACTTCAATCAGCATCAAGTTATGTCTGACGTGTTTGATGCATTCTCTTGCTGATGGAACCTAGGAAGTGTTGTCTTCTCATCAAGTCAAAATTTTGTTGGCTGCATGGATTTTTTGAATCAAACTTAATGGGAGAATTGCTCAATACAAGGCCCATGCGTAGCCAAAGACTTTTATCAATGGCTTAGGGTGAACTATCACGAAACTTTTTGACTGTAGTGAAATCCAACACAATTCCTATTGCACTTGCTTGAGGATGGTGTATTTGACAACTGAATGTGAATAATGTCTTTTTGCATGGAACACCTACTCGAGAGGCTTTGATGACTCAACCTTCAAGCTTTGTTGACAAGCCTCTTATGTTTGTGCCTAATTAACTAAAACTATTTATGGTCTTAAACAAGTTCCTAGAGCTTCATACAATGAGCTAAAAAGTCTTTTATTCTCTTCTCGCTTTGTCAATTCTAGGTCAAATGCATTTTTTTTTTAAAATTGCGATTGTAATTCTATCATGGTGTATTATCTCATTTAAGTAGACGATTTCCCCATCACCAACAGCAACAATGATTTTATATCGTGATTTCTACATTATCTCTCCAATTGGTTTTCAAGAAAAGACTTGGGATCCATACATGAGTTTCTCCGCGTGGAAGTTACTCCTACACCTAATGGCATGCTACTTGAAATAAATCATAGAATTGTGCTAAAACTTTCAACTATTAGTTTGCACAGAGTGTCCGACCCATCTCCATCTTTGTAGCCTTTGTTCTTGACGATAGTAAAGTCCTTAATAGATAGTATAACCTTCACATGCATTGGGGCTCCATACTCTTTCCAATAAACATGACTTGACCCTGCTTACTTTATCAGCAAGCACTTACAGTTCATGCATCGTCCAACAACTCATTGGGTTATTCAGCCAATGAAGTTGCATGCCTACTTGATCCAATGGTGCTGGTAATTGAGATGGCAGTACCTTAACCAAGTAGCTTTATTCAATCCTCAACCCTCTTTCCACCATGCTGATAATCCACTGTGACGATGTGGAAGACTTAACTACAATTGATTAGTGTTATAATATATAATCAGTTTCCGTAACTAAGTTGGAATTCCTTTACTGCATGTGCTATGGGGTCTCGCTTTCAACTTTATGGTACAATGTCAAAGTAAAAAAAAAAAAAAAGGAGTTTGGTCGCATGTTTGAACTCACCTTTTACATTTGAAAAAGGTGTAAACTCATGCATAACCAGCAAAAAACACCTTTTCCTGTGTACAAAGCTATCAAGAGCCATACTAACAGATATATATGTTTTTGGAAGAGTGACCTTGAATCTATAATTTCTTTTGATAAAGTAAAAAAATATAAAAAATTACTATACTGCCATTATTCCTCATAACGATGGCAATGCTGTCATGATAACATTCGAACTTTGCATCTGAAAAATAGACTTTAAGATTCAAATAAATAAATAGAACTAATATTAATAATGAAGCCATGTCAAACAAACAATGGGCTGCAAACAAAAGTACGATAATAATGCATGCACCATGGCCTTCCTTGTTCTTAATTGATAAGAAAAATGCTGAGATACTAAGTGGTACCTCCAGAACAAAAATTCTAGATCATTGAATAAATATGGTCTAAGTGGTACTTTCAGGACAAAATATGTAAACCATTAAATATACATATAGTGAAATCTAAAATGTTGAACAAAGAAAGAAATGAATGAGATCAAAATATAATGACTCAAATAAATGAAACTAGGATATAAATAATATATATATATATAGATAGATAGATACAAGCTCCTGTTTATTACATATCAAAGTAGGCATAGAAAAGTATGCAATTCATATCGGTGGTAACACCTGTGTAAGTTTCAAAGTAGCTAGTTGATGGATTTTTCTTCCTTTTAACTAGAATTTATAAGAGAATTTGACATATTGGAGTGACTTTCACCTAACTTGCTTACATCATAAGATAGATTGGAGGAGTTTTATTTGAGTCAATTACTGTTTGCCACTTAAATGAGCCTCTCTTAGTGAATCTCTCTGATATCCCCATCTTTCACAAAAAGGCCATGGAAGCCTAAGGCACTCTTCTAGAAGCTTCAACGCTGCAGACAACAAAGGGTATTGTTGACTTTGCATCCACACACAACCTTGAGGTTCCACTCTTCTATGCCTGCACCGTATGACACTATTGCTACCGTCCATCCCTCCTACTGTCTGCAACCATCTTCGCCACAAACAAGGGTTCTCCTCCAAAGCACCCACGCTCCAATATAGCCTTCTTGACACTTAACTAACCAACCCAAGTCAATTTTCACAACCACTCATTTGGTAATCTATTTTCCTATACCATATCAACCATACCTGTTTCTCTTCCCACGTAGCTAGGGTTTTATTGAGCCCAACTCCAAATTCTTCTGTGAAACGGGTGGTTCTTGTGACGAGCCACTCCTCAAATTGATTCATCACCTTTTTCTAATGACAAATGACCTTTTCTACTCCGCCTCCTAAAGAGTTCTTATGGATATGGCAATGGGTCGCAACCAAGGATGATCTCTTCTCCCTTCTTCCATGCAATTGAATGGCATGCCCATTGCAAATTACGAAACCGAGGCGCCTCGAACACCGGATTTCGGAGTCAGTTTGCTAGCGTGGAAGCACTCCAATTCTCGGCAAACCTTGTCCTCTAGCTCAGCCTCGACCATGGCATTCCTTTACAAATCATCAGCTCTTAAGGGTTCATTCTACTCTTGTGAACGCTGAGAAACTATATATTGGGTTTTGTAATGGAGAAATCATGGACAAAATGGGATGGATCATGGAAATTGGAACATCCCTGCTGTTTGGAGCCTTCCGTATCAATGGAAAAGAAGGTGATGTAGGGAGGAATTGGGCTGCACCGGAAGGCAAAAGTCTCACCTGTTTCGGGGTCAATCTTGGGGTGAGCAGTCATGTTTATGAATGCCTTCCCATCAAAGTCACATCGCCCAATTGTCTCAATATAACCTCTCGCTCAATTAGAATGAATGAATTATGGGAGATCGATTCTCCAAGGGCCGAAAAAGCCTAATTGAAAAGAAAAAGGCTAGTGTTGGCTAGACCAAAACTTCCTAAGATAATCTGCCCTTCATAAACCTCCTCCAATCAGCTTATGGCACAACGACTAAATAACAACACTAATGAAGCCCTGATCAATATATTGGGGAATATTGGGAAGCCAACATTGTCCTCAAGAGCATACTTATAAGTCTTAACATAGCGACTACAGAAGGTGGCTCGACCATCTGATAACCTAATCGAATGTAGCATGCCGTCACCCTTCAAATCAGTATGAGGACCACGGGTTGGTGAAAGACGTCTGGGACCATGTTCGAATATGTGCCATTAAAGGGATTGTGGAAGCTTCCTTCCACGCACCAGACAGTCGATAGGAGGCAAGCTCGATCCACGCTGCACAAAGTTCCGGTGAGGACATGCTTTGGATCAACAGAAGGGTTCGGTAGAAGGAGGTTGATGAAGTAAAGCAGGGAGGTGGAGACAGGAAAGAAAGAAAATGACTCTAAAATTTAGAGCTGCCTTTCCTATCCTTCACTATTAGTAATCTCTATCGAGACCCTATCGGTTTTGGGAAGCTTTGGAGGAGATGGCACGCTCTCTCAGATGTTAGAGAGTTCCTGATGCAATAATCTATATTCTTTCCTTTGGCAAACAGCAAGTACTGGGCAATATTACATTGAAAAGGAAATCAGGCAGAATTTGTTTGGTTTGATCTCTGAATGGTTGGATTTGGAAAAGCAATAAGAGACCATGGGGTGATCACTAGCTTAGTTTTGCCACCTCTCGTGGAAGATTGAGGGTTTATGAAGACGATGAGAAAAGACACTGTTCTTTTTTATGTTCATCTTAATCCTTATTGCTTTTGGTTTTTTAGTTTTAAGGTTAGAACTCGCGGTTTGATCACAAATAATTACCTTTTAAGGCCTCTTAATACTTTACTATTCATTGTGTCCATTCTCTTACTCATGTGAGTGTCACATTATCGCTCTCATAAAAATAAATGAAGTGAGTACCACATTATCCTTCCATAAAAATGAAGTCACAATTGATAATTAAGGTTTTATTTTTTAACTGAAAACTCAATTGTAAATTAAGGTTTTAATTTAAATTTTAAAAAAATTGATATATACTCGTAATGTGCAATAAGGACATTATTTTGAATATAAGTTTAATAAAGTAGTTAAATTTATTTATTTTTTATTAAAAGACTTGTTCAAAACATATTCACATATTCATACATAAAATGAAATATGAACCTTTTTTTTAGAAAAAAATAACCTTCAATAATTTTTTAACGTCTATCTCTTACAAAACAATTCTTATTAGAAGCTTAATTTGAAAGTAATAATATCAAAACTAAGGTTAATATATTCAATTTTCAATATATAAAAGTATTTTATTTGTAATAAAAAAAACACTTTCTGCATCCTGGCAATACTAAAAATATATTAATAAACACTTTCTGCACTCTGCAAAAGAAATTTGTACTCCTAGTCAGTGAAATAAGAGAAAGGGAATGACTCTATACTAAATTTAGCGCCACAGCTAGCTGGCTGACCTGCCATTTCTTCAACCCCATATGCGGGTGGATTGACCTGTCCCATTTGTTTGTACGAATCATATGTACAAATTACTGCCTTCACTGTTCTTCACAAATAAATTACAGCCTATTGGCCTTTCAAAGTAATGAAGAATAAGGGTTAATCTCCTTGTAAAGTCAAGTAAAGTTACCAATGAAATCTGGGGGAAACTACTCTCCCATTTTGATATTGTTTTTTTAAAAATATTCTTTTTGTTTTAAAACAAAAAATAGAAACAAATTAAAAAATATAAATAAAATTATTTTTAAAATAGAAAATATTTTATTTTTGAAGAATAATTTAGTCAGTTTTATTTATTTCCTAAAAATTGATTTAAAAATAATTATAAAAGATAAAAAATAAGATTTAAAATAATAATTACATATAAAATAAATTTTACAATCATATTTAAAAAAAACAGATAAAAAAAAAAATAATTCCAAAAAAAAATAATTTTTTAAATTTTTTCTTAAAGAATTTGTAATAACAAAAATATCATACAAACAATTCTAAAAAATTGTTCTCCAAAACACTAAGTTCGCTTCAAATCATTTTTAAAAACTTCTTTTAAATCAATATATTTTATATTATATTTTTATCGATCATATTACTATCTCTTGTCCCACAATTAATGTTTTCTCATCTACCAATTTCTCTGCACCCCTATTCTTCCATCAATCATTACATTTATCTTCTTTCAAAAGTTTCTCCATATCAAAGTCTTTCTACATCAATCATTATTTCAGTGGGTCTTTCAGAGTCATTTTTATGAATCACTATTCTTCCAATCAATTAAGCTTTCCTATCTATCAATTCTCTACAAACCACAAAACTCTAACCTGCAAAATCTATGGCCTCCACAAAACCAATGGCATCATCAAAATCTAATTGCACCTAGCCACCTCTTTATAGCTCTATTCATGATGTCCGCACAACTTCCCCCCACGAAAATTATAATTTCAATCTCTTCTTAGCTTATGTTGACGGCACCAAACCTGCCCACTTGTACCATTCATTGCCAACCGTTGTTACTCACCAAACTTGAACCACTTCATGGTAGAGAGCACTTGAGAAATAATCTTTGATTAATCTTATCCATCTTACATTTTTAGGTTAAAAAAGATATAAAAGCACACTTGAGAGCCTTGTAAATTCTTAAGTGCTTCCCCTTTTCTTCTCCATCTTTCTTTTTTTATTTTTTATTTATTTATGAGACTCTTAGGCTTCTCTATTTTTTCTTTCACATTCTTTCTCTCATTTTTTTTTTTGCTTTTTCCATTGCATAAACTTATCATCTGTTCCTCTTCTAAAACTCTAAAGTAAAATCCTGGACCACACCTACTTTAATTGTAGGTAACTATCTAGGGTCATCCTACTTATTAGTACTTGGCTACTAAAGTTATCTCTTGCCTCATCGCATTTCCTTTTTAAAACATCTATTTTTAAAAAAATCAAGAGAATTCAATTAGCCCATGGTAGAGAAATTAAAAATCAAGAGTTGATTTTATCTATTTAAGAGTCGTGCAAAGTAAGATTTATAATATATAAATGTACCCAAGTTTAATTTTGGGGCAAAATAATAATTACAAATTAATAATTTTAAACTCATTAAGGTAAAGAGTGATTTTACATTAATATCCTTGAAATATTAATTGAATTTTCACTTTTCTCTTCTTTATTTAAAAACTCATAATACAAAATAAGATTTGATAACGAGGTTAAAAGGTTTGAAAGTCTAGAGTTTGAAGTTCAAAATTTTCAAGTAAGCTTCTAACCTAGATAATATATTTATTCATTATTAGTTTTGAAACTTTAGATATTCTTACGAATTTTAATTAAGATTAGGGTTAGTTTTTAATTATTCTAAAGATCAAAAGTTAATTATGAAATAGGTTGTTTCAATTGATGAAAATAGGGAAATTCGAAATTAGTATAATAGAATCTAAACAATGAAATTTTATAAAATTAATGACTAAATAAATATATGTTATATGTAAGCTTAAGGATTGGAAAATATATAAGAAAAAAGAATTGCAATGTTTTTGGATTTTAAGATTTTGAAGCATTGTGTTGGGGTGAAAAAAAAATTAATATTTTAATCATGAAGAGGCAATTACGGGTGTAGTCGGAAATAACTTAAAAGTAATAAATAAGACATAGAGTGGTAGGGTTGTTCGAATTGTTAAAAAGTACACGGGTATTTTGTTAAACGTAAAAGGGAACATTGGGATAAATAAAGAATTCATGATGATGATCATGCTCCATATTCAATAATAATACTGGTAATATAATATAATATATATTAATTTTAATTTGTTCAGTTTAAGTATACAAAAGGAAATAAATAGTTAGAACAAGATTCGGAAGAAACTGACGAGTTTATAAAAAGTTGGCAAACATCTCAGTAAATTATTCTTAAAATATTGGATAAATAATAATAGCATGAAGAATTAATTGGATACTAATACTCAATAAAATATTTTTAAGATTGTCAAATTTACCTTCTAGATCAATTATGTATGATATTAAATAGTGATAAGTAAATTAATCAAGCAAATACTTCAGATTTTTGAGCCTTGTGAAAGTAAGGAAATTAATGTAGATTTTTATAAAGAAAATAATTCATTTTTATATTTATTTGAAATGTGTAAATATTATTTACAATCTTTTCGATGATACAAATATCGTGTTTTGTAATGGAAGTAACATTCTAGAGTTTCTTTGTTTATGAAAAATGAAAATGAACAAGATATGAATTTGTTTTGTAGTTGAATTAATGAATGAAGTGTTTTAAGCTCACTTTTTATGGCCTGTACGGTAATTGTTGACATTTCGGCCTTACGGTTATAATAGTTAAGTATTATACATGGCCCTAGTCAACGGGTTATAATTGTTAACACTTTGGTTTGTTCAACTTTTAATGACACAAATTATGAAACTAACATACTATGTTGTAAACGTTCACTACTGAGCACTTGTTATTTGATAACAAGTAAGATATTGTTTGAATATATTCGACTTTGGTTTTGATAAAATTTGTTTTGAAAATGGATAGAGAAAGTTTTATTGAAAATTTGAATGTATTAGTATTTGAACTCAAAGTTTTATGAAATTAGTATTGTAATTTTTATTTGCAAAGCTACGATCTGAACAATCGTTGATCCATCAATATATTAATGTCCTATGGCTTTCTAGTTCCATTCCTCTTGTTGATAAATCTTTTAGGTAAACCTCAGTCAGATAGGAGTGACCGTTTAGTAGGGATTTGCTTTTATTAGGACTTTGTTTAAACTCTCTTAATTTGAACATTGTTTAGATGTCAACTTAATTCTCGTTTGAATTATTTTACTTCAGAGTTATTTGGACAATAATTTTGGTTGATGTATTAGTTTTTTTTTAAAGTTGATTTGGAGTTAGAATTTTATTCTTATTACTCTAACAGAAATTGAATTGGTAAATTGTAATCACATACGCAATGTTCTGTATTGTTCCACTTTGAGCCTTGGGGTTGAAAGTGTGAAATGGTCTCATGCTAAAGTGGTTTTTGGGGCAATATGACATAAATTGTCCATTCAAGATGTATAGATTATAATATACAAAAGATTAAAATGAACTTTCTTGAAGGTGCAAGTAGTTTCTCTCTCCATGATACAATGGAGCATATATTCAAATTAATTTAAAAACATGATCCTTGAAACTATTTAGAAAGTGAGAAGGTGTTATAACTGCACATGTCCTACAGAATACAAAGATCCAAAAAAGCTTCATGACCTATGATTAAAGATTGTGGGGTCTGGTTATATCTTCCTTTATCAAAAATTCATATTTTGCCAAACTGGTTTGGACTAGTTGAAATTAATTGATGTCAACTAGCATAATATGAAGACAAAAATCAACATCTCTTAAAACTCGTTTGAATAAACCTCCTATTCGTGTCTTCTTATGTTCTAAGCCTTACATCTTAGCAATATAGATGAAAAATATGTAAATTTTGCCTAAAAATAATTTTAAGTGGCCTCAAAATACCAAGAGGAAGGTCAACCTTAAGTTGTTGAAAAATATGAAGATATCTTGTGGTTGTCAATTATTACAATTAATTGGTAATTATCAGTGATTTTTAAAGCGGGGATGTGTCATTCCTTGCTACCATTTTTGACACCAACCTTAAGAAGCTCTTCTAGAAATGCACATAAATAGTTTGTCAAAGATTTCTTCCATGTTTTGTAATGATTTACACCTGAATAACTCATGATCTTCTCCGGTGAAGCAAAAGAGCTACAACCAAAAAAGCTAAGCTCTAAACCTTATATCATATAGGCCCCCATTCGATTGAGTGTTTTGCCTCCCAATTCCAAACCCAAAATATATCGGAATCCCATTTTTTATTGCTAATTTTTGCATATATTACAACATAAAATCACTGTTGATGTTTTTTCTATGGACTTATTCAAAGTGAAAATATAACTTGTAAACAAAACTACACATAGGTCTCATCTTTTTTATGTCCTTAGCTAATTCCAAATCGCTAAGGTCACCATTTTGGTCCTAAATATAATGTTTTCAACCCAAGAACATTAAAGTTAATGAATATAATTTCATCTTAACATTAGTAACATTAAATTGCCATTCTTAAATGTCTAAACGAACACAGTTGGTTTGGTGGAGGTCTGTGATTTAAGTTATATCTCGTAAATTTGCATGCTTTGTTTCTCATCTGATGTATTCTCCTCCGATTGAATTCTTTGTATTGCTCCCAATGCAATTGACAATATTTATCTACTACAGGTAGGGCTACACGAGTGAGGGGTAACGTACAAGGCTTAGGATGGCAATATGACGGGTTTTTCGGAATACTCGCCCCACCGCCACCTCTAATGAACGGGTTTCAATTTAATAAACGGCGTTTTTGGACAGATTTCTGGGATATTTTTAAATACCCGGTAACAGATTACGAGCAAGTTCAAAGTATTGCCCCCGCCTTTATTATAGATAATAATAAAATATTTTAATAAAATAATATAAATATAATAACTTGTTTTAATGGGACGAGGATGGAATGTGTTTTTGAAGTAAACGGGGCGGGTGGGACGGGCGACCTATTCGAACTTGCCCGTTGTCATCCTAATGGTTACACCGGTGAAGGTTTAAGAAACATGAATATACATATTAAACTCAAATCTTACAAAGTTTAAGTTTTTAATGAAATTGGAATTCGACTGTAATATTTTCAAAGTCCATTTATGATTATCAAAAGCTGTTTTATAGCCATATCAAAATTATCCAAGCTAATTTTATTTATAAAAAATCTAATGTATATATTAAGAATAGTTATTTTATTATATCTCAAAGTTTCACTAAATTTTTTTTCTGCAAATAAAAAATACCTCCATCCATAAGAATCGTCAATCTCCTACAGTGACTCAGTAATAAAATTAGTTCTTCTAAAAATCTTGGTGGATAAACATACAACCATTGGGGTAAGATATTATCATCTACACAGTTAGCAAATTAGAATGCAATTTTCTCTTACTTAGTGGATAAATAGGACCTAAGATTTTTCTTCTTCTTTTTTTAATGCAATTAAAAAATTAAAAAAACAGAAAAAAATATTTTCCCTCACTTAGTGGGTGTTTAGGGCCTACGATTTTCTTTTCTTTTAATGCAATTATAAAAACAAAAAACAAAAAAAAAAATATCTTGTCTTATTAATGGCAAACAGGACCTACGATTTCTTTCTTTAGCAATAAAATAAAATAAAAAAAAACAATAAAAAATAAAAAGGATTAAAGAGCACAGTGAGAGAGTGTTAAAGGTTGATTGCGATCAATGAATGTTTATTTGTTTGGATAAAGGGTTCTCCAAATTTCCTCGTTCTTCTTCTGAGAGTGTACGTGCGCATCTATGAAAAACTCCACTGACCCCTTCCACCACCTCCTTCAACTCAAAACTACAAATCACACCCTCATTCCTCGCCACTTTCCCTTTCAAATGCCAAATGTTCAGCTACTGCCTATACAAGAAAAATGTCATTACCACTCTTTGCTTACAAGCACGCAATGAGAATCCAATCTTGAATCAAAGTTTTTATATGGCACATACTTCAAAAATAATTTATTTCAAAAAACAAAAAAAAAGGTGGGAAAAACCTTGCAATGAAACTTTTTTCTGTTATTTAATTTAAAATAAAAAATATGATATTTTAAAAAAAATTAAATTTGTTTCATCTGCTTCTAAGGTTTCTTTTAAAAATAATTTAACAAAAATAGGATAATTAAAATACAAATTTAGATATAAATTATTTTTAAAAATATTCAAAAACAACTTAAAACATTCCAAATTATCAAATAAAATCTTATTTTAAGGACATTAGAGAAACAATTTTTCAAAAGCTATTCTAAAATTGTTTTTCAAATTATTTTTTTAAAAACATAATCTATCAAAACATAAATCTAAGTGACTTAACTAATCGAGGGTGTGGACGGCCATTTTATACCTCAAACCCGAAGGCCTTAAAGTGGTAAACCTAATCCAAATTAATTATACTGTAACTAGAAGTTACCAATTACCAATACTTGTTCATAGTAAGTGGAACAAAATCTAACTCAAAACTTAACTTAAAACTAAGTATTCATCACACAAAATCCATTATCCAAAAATATTGCAAATTAATACAATTCAGTGCTAACAAAATTTTCAATCATCTTCAAATCTCAACATTCAGATATCATAAAAATAAAATTAAATTAAAAAGTTAAATTAATAGCTTTCAAAACAATCTAATCCAATGAATATAAACTTATAGCTACAAAAGTCAAAAATAAACATCCTAAGCAGAATCCTACATGGACCATTCCCAACCTACCATCACTTCCTTCGCCGAACTAAAGTACCTAAAAAGTAATTAACAAATAGGAATAAGCTAAAACCCAAATAAGGAATATTAATATCTCTAGATCAATATTTCAATTTATTACCAATAAGAGATATTATAACTAAATTATTTCATAACCTTTAAGTCATTTTGTCAATCTTCAAACTTTAACTATATATTGTTCATTTTTTATTCAAACATTTCATATCAAATTAGTCAAACATTCAAATCATTTATTTACTCTGTTATCAAAATCAAATGGCCATAAGGTGGGATTTTCAAATCAGCGTGGTTAGCCCTCAATTGTCTTTAAGGTGAACGGAAACACTAAACATTACTAGTACTAATACCTCTAACCAAACCACTTAGAGCAGGTCCAAATCAATTACATTCTCCACCCAAAGAATATAAGGCATATTTATCGTTGCAATGCCCAAAAAAGTCAAAGTCACTATTAAATCTTTTTAGCAATGCCAAACAAATCAGAGTAAACATTTTATTTTTCATTATCAATTGCAAAACATAATATCTCCAATTTCTCTACTTTAAACAAATATAAGGTCTAACATACTTTTCATGCAAAACATATTTGATCCAATCATAAAACGAAAATAACTCAAAATTTTTCAATTGACATTATATTTGTGTTCTAAAAATAATAACCTAATTAATCTCTTCTTAACCCTCAAAGAAGTCCTTCGAAAACTTAGGAGACAATAATTCTAAAAATCTACTCTCACCTAATATTAAATAAGAGAAATAAACATTGACTATTTTATTTATTATTTAACTAATTTAATCATTATTTAAATAAAATTAATAAATTCCCAATTTATTTCTAATAACACATTACTAATTTAATTAAATTGCAATTTTATTTCATTATAAAATTCTATAATATTTTTTCTTCTCTAAATCTCTCGTTCTATTTCTTACAATAAACCCATTATTATATGATTTATTATTAATCTAAACTAAATGTTATTATTTTATTAATATCAATCAATAGCCACCAAACCATACTACTTGTCTCCTGTACATACAAAACAATAATGCACACGCCTTCTTTTTTTTATTCTTTCTTTCTTAACCCTGACATGCCCTTTTTTTTCCAACAATGTGCACACAAATACAATCCCTCAATACCATAAATACAAGTATCCTATATCACCCTCCAAAATTTAGAAATCATTAATTCTTTCCTATTATTTATTTATTTCTTTTCAATATAAAGCCTCTACAAACGACTTATTTATTTATTATCTAAATCTAAAATTTCTTTTCTTCCTTTAATTTTTTTTTTCATTTTAAATTTATTTATTTATTTTTCTATTCCATTGAAATTTTCCTATCTTCATCAATAAATCAACCTATACTTGCAATTTTTCAAACATTTTGATCTAAAAGTTAAATAAACAAACCCTAACCTAGATTTGGATTTTCAAAAAAATATCTAATGTGTTTGAAATTAACTAATGAATCTAAAATATTAATATGGGGGTTAGAATCTTACCTGGAAAAACCTGAACTTCAACTCTAATAGCTAGAAGACCTAGAACTCCAGAACTAGAGTCAGTGATTGCACCATTACAAAGTGCTAGAGGGCCGGAGAGATATTGATTAATGAGATTCATAGGGACCGCCCTACCCTTTCTAAGAGGACGAGGACCCTTCTACCTTGATTAGAAAACCGCAACTTCTGATTTGGTGTTGTCAATGAACTGGGCATAGAAGCCCTGTCTTTCACACGTAACCTTGAAAGCGGCCTTAAACAAATCAATAGAAACATCAGCAACCACAGAACTCAGAAAGAGGACCATGCAAGCTAGAATCCCGCTAAGGAAGAAGGATGCAAGACCGTGAAAGCTCCTGCTAAAAGAAGGGATGCATTTTGGTAGTACTCGATTGAGCCTATTTCTAGCCTTCGGCTGAGAGGGATTGAGGCATATTGAACCGAGGTTAATGAAATGATTCAAGAGAGCCCACTTATTCAATATCAAAGAAGACAACCAAAAGAATCAAGAAAATAATCCATGAACAGTTGCTCTCTCGCTTCAACTCTCCTTCCAATGAAAACCCTCAACCTACGGCTTGAGTACTCGTGGTCTTGGGCATGGCAATGGACGACAACGTCCCCAAAATGCTAATCCTAACCATTCCCATGACTCCATTGACCATTACCAATGTGGTCAATTTGATTCTCTATAATATAATAAAATAATTTCTCTTATTCCATGTTAAAAACTCCTAAATTTTTTATGTATGATTGATTTTATCTTTATATTCTTACATTAATATATTTACATTAACTTTCATGGTACCATCATGACTTTTAGGCCTTTTCTATTTTTATACCTATCCAAGCATGTTTGGATGATATTTTCTTCTTCATTTTCTAAAAAACTGAAAAAAAAAAAAAAAAAGTGAAAATATCAATTTGGTATTTTCAAAATTTTTTTGAGAAAAGTAGAAGCTAACTATTAAAAAGCTGAAACATATCTTATAGGAACAATCATATATAAATATTATAAATATAAAACAATATATAAACCAAGATATGGGTATTATATAAAATTTTAATTTTTTAATTTTCAGTATTTTTATAAGTGAAAACTTAAAATCAAATAAGATTTATAATTTCCATTTTCAAAATAAAAATAAAAATTTTTTAAATTACAGAATTATCAAGAATAAAAAAATAAAAAATAAAACTAGTTTTAAAAAAATATAAATTAAAATTAAAATTGAAATTCTTTTTCCAAACCCAAACCAACATGATATTTCATATTATTTCTTTTCAAATAAGATTTTATAACTTTCATTCTCTAAAAAGATTTATATTTTTTTTAATCATAGAATTTGTAAGAATGAAATAAAAAAATAAAAACTCATTTTTGAAAAAAATATTAAAAATAAAAATAAAAACTAAAATACTTTTTCCAAACCCAACCAAGGGAAATATTTCATCTCTTCTTATATCATCTTGTTAAGCTACAAATAATGGTTGATCCAGTTTATGCCTTTGATTTACTATATAGTGATAATTAATTTGAACACTCAACATTTTCATTTAATGAATTCTTTAAACTTTGTTTTCTTTCAAAATATCCATCGAACAAGAAGTAGTGCTCAGTCCTTCAAAAGACCTATATGCCTCTACTAAACCCTTAAGAGTTTCCATTAGCGTGGAACCAGAGGACGAAAGGCAATCCACCTGGTATCTACCACTACTCAAAAACAAAAATGATTGTCTTGACCTTATGGTTCTTCTTGTTGTGATGCACTAGCAAGAGAGCTAGAATTGTAATTTGGGTTTTCACTCAACAATATAACATCTCCTTTCATCCTACACAGGTTCCATCGGGCTTGCCTAACTTACTTCTAAAGGCGGTGTAATCTCCTTTCCTCCTTGGAGGCGAAGTACATAAAGGCACAACAAATCAGCATAGGATGACACCTGAAAAAAGGAATTCCTCAATTTCCACGCAGTCTTGTAGTAGCTGGGATCTTCTCTCCCCAATAATATGACTGTATTCAATGACTTTACTACAGTTATCTGGATAGAAAATTTGTAGTCATTAAAGTGGGGTGGAACAAATCAACTTGGGCACTAACCTCATGCATGTTAAAAAAAAAAAACCATTAAATTTCAATCATGTGTTAACATCCTTTATTCATTTATTTATTTATTTTCATGGGATGACCTAATCAGAAAAGCATCAACTAAAGGTAGAGGATTGTACATTGAACAATTGACAAATGTTGGATCATGTTCCCTTCGGATCACGTCAAATATAAGAGGAAGAAAAATATGATAAATAATAGAATTGTTTTAAACAAGATTTATAGGAATTTTATGTGCCCCATATGTTTATTATTATGTGATATTTATTTAAATATCAAATTAAATATTATAGTCTAATAAATAATAAAGTAAAATTCTATTGGTCAATTTTCGGAAAGTTAGTTTTCTAAAATTAAAAACGCTTTGATGGAAAGTGCACTTTTATTCTACAAGGAAACTAGTCCTCTCTCCACCTTATAAAATAAGTATTTTATTCCATTAATAATTTCGCATAAGATAAAATCTAAGGAAGAGAAACACGGTTTCTAATGTACTTATTGTTTGGTCTTTTCAATGATTCTCTACGGACTAAAGGTATGTCTTTTCTTAATAATGGAAGTGTAAAAATCATATTGTTCTAAAATTCTTAGCTATTATAATTTATGTAAAATTAGGGTTTGAATTGCATAATTAAATAATTACTCACATTTGTATCAAAGAAATGGTTTAAGAACTTATGATTTTCCTCTAAAAATTATTTTATGTTTCTCTTTTATTATATCAAATTTTGATAAAAGAATTAAATTTATTGATTGTATTTTTTCCGTTGCAATCAAAATATTTTGTCAATATTTTGTATTTGATTTCTTTCTAAAATCATTTATGATAGCTTCAGGTTATTATATGAATTGTGATCATTTTTTTTTTTTTGGCCTTTTTGAGCTTTTAAATATGTTAGATTTGTTTTTTTTTTTTTTGCAAAAATTCTTAATGAACCATATGATTCAAAATGCCATGAATAGCTATTAGAGAATATAAAGTTATTACGTTTATGGACTTTGTTCATATAATATTTTTGTTTTACGAGTTTCAATGGTGGGCATATAATATCACTAATATATGTTAACGATTAAGTGACATGTACACTTTAAATGTTTATTGTAATGAAGATTATGACACTCAAAGTTTGATTTTATCAATTTTCGATATGTTATATATAACATATGTTTAACTGTTAATATATAAAGTGAATGGCTTTCTTGATTGATGAAATTTACTAAATCGATTTGTGCATCAACCACTTTTGATTGAACCATAAGTATGATTTTGTTTATGGTGTTGCATATATATATATATTTGATGATGGTTGATGTTACATATATGTATATGAATTATGATTTCGTGTCAATCATTATTTGGTTCTAATTGCCACATAATTGTTTATTTCTATTAATATACAATTTGAATAAATTGAATTCTTTATGATTTTATATTATGAACTTGATCCTTTTATGAAGGAATTGCATATCTTACAACTTGGGATCATAAGTTATTTTTTTTGGAAAATTACCTTTTATGCTTTGAAAATAGTATTATGAAAATCTAACATGATTGAAATTTTGATTTAATTTGATATTCATATTATGTATGTCTTGTAGTGACTAAAATAATCAAACTTTAGTATTTTAAATATCGAATTATATAATAATTATTTATATTAAACAATTTCAAATTCACTTATGAACGATTTGTTAGTCACCAAAGTGGTCGAACCTTAAAGTATTGTATCTATTAAATTGTATAGTATTGTTATCAATTACCTATTATGTAATACTTATAGATGAGATGATATAATGACATATAAGAATAACTGAATTGTTCTGGGTTAAAACCCATTCGGTTTAAGGTCATATGTAATTATTTATATGAATTATACATTATTGTTATGTAATACAAATTGACACTAATGAGATTTTGAGGTAAAATTTGCATATATATAAATGGAACTAATTATGTGAGAATTTTTATATAATCTCATATTCTCGCTATAGCAACATGTCTTGCATGTTTATAATTTTTATTATTGGTTTATAGAAAGCCTTTAATATTTGTCCTATTTTATGAAGTCTCATTATATGTTTGACAATTTTTATTATAATTGTTATAATATTATGGTTTTCCAATAAATTTATATGTTTAACTATTATATAATGTTTATAATAGTAGTTAAATATTAATTTATCATAAAGTAGTGTTTATAAGATAATTATATTATCATGTAGAAGTTCATATCATTTATAGCATGTTAGTCACCAAAGCAACCATACTAGAAAGTTTGATGAATATCCTCTAAAGGTGTAAATCTTGTTTATTACAAAATTTTGAAATTCATATAATGTAAAGTTTGTTAGTCAGCAAAGTGGTCGAACTTGAGTGTTTCATAAATATGTAATTGAATACTCACGTTATTCAATTGTTCATTACTAATGGTTGCTTGCAACATATTTAAGTACTTGTCGAATGAGTAATATTGAAGTTCAATTAATCATAAGATATTTAAGGATTTACATAAAGGTAATTAACCACTTTATGAACAATGAATATGATGGGATAAATCATATTCTTTAGTTAAACGATATTTGTACATCCAAAGATTGCAGATGTATTTTTAACATAGACTATGAAGTGATCCATTAAAAAAATTATTAAAACGGTCATAAAATTATTATATATTGCAATATCTACCCAAAGGAGAGTTCTATTATATATATATTGTTTTTCTAAATTATTTGTTTGAATCTAACTATATTTTTACTTATAGCTTATCAAGTTTAATCATAAAATTAAGTACGATATTCTATGTTACAATACAATCCTCATTGAACCAAACAAACCCTCCCACCAGAGTTAGAGGATTTTTCTTTAACCTTTGGATAGTGTCTTGAGTTTTATTAGTATTTAATTTATTCTCAATTTGCTTATAACTAACTTTTTGGATTAAGAAGTTAAAATGGCTATCCTTAGCCTCAATTCTTTAGAAATGGTGGTGGATCTTAATCATTAATATTTCTCTCATTAGGGGATGAGCAAATCCAAGAAGAAAATCCTAGATGGTTGTCTACTCTAGAGTATTTATTCTTAAGTTTTGGAATAATGTTTTAAAGCATTTAAGTTTAAGGGTTGAAGAGTTGAAGAAGTATCCGTTTGGTAATTCTATTTTTAAAAAGTTTTTATTAAAATAATTATGATATTTTTAAATTTTTAATTAAATATAAATCCAAGCCATAAGTTACATTAGGAAGTGAAAGCTATTAGCATTTGACAAACTCTCGAGTTTAAATATATGCACTATCACTTTTATCACTATTTTACTATAGTGCAAGAGGTAATTCAATTATAAAAAAAAACTTATGTATTTTCAAATTATATATAAAAAATTAAAAATAAGTTAAATGAATTTGAAATATTTTTTTTTCTAAATATTTTTTTTTTTTTTCTTTCCCTCTATATTTTATTTTACTCATATTTTTCACTGATCAAGCATAGCATAAAGGTAGCATAAAGGAGAAGTTTATTTACATCCAACTTGCCACTCAGACAGAAGGTAGATTGGCAATAAAAGTGGAATATATTAGGTCTTCTCTCCAATCCAACACATTCTTTTCATAATCACATTTTACAAATCAGAGTAAAGTGTTTGCCTCCATTACCAACTACAAAAGAAGAGGTTTTGATATCACAAGAGCATGCAAGGTTGTCTAATTCTATATACAGATCTTGTAAATCTTATGATTTATTCATTGTAGACTACATATTCAATCAGTTTTTCGCAAATCTGGAAACACCCAGAATCAAAAGATCATTCTAACACAGAATAATCCATAGCATATACTCATGGTTGAATAGTAGAAGGCAAGCTACAAGTAATCCAAGAAAAATGGGAGCAAGTTCTAATGCAGTTTCATCCCTTTAGGGAGCCTACTTGAAGGAACAACAATTCCTGGATCAAGAGAAGGAAGACAATGAGATGGGGTTGGGCAACAGAGCTCTAGGTTTGTGACAAAACCCGACCCCAAGGCTTGAGTATATCATTAGATTTTGGGCATCAATGAGGAGATACATATCAAGCTAAATACTGAACTGGGGTTCCTTGAAGAAGGGGCTTAAGAAAGCGATGGCATTAAATCAAGTGTGCAGAAAACTACAGACATTCTCTGATTGCTAAGGTAATCAACTCTTGTTAAGCTGTGGATGTAGAACTCCATCTCCTACAACCAAAAGGGTGGAGGGTGAGATGAGGTGCAGCGTAGTCTGGTCAATCTGTTCTGGGTGCAGAGGGCATATTTTCTACTCTTTTTTAAGTCCTAGCAGCTCTTCCTTCTAATTCACTGCCGGAATCCATCAGAGCTCAAATAACCCCAGTCCACTCTAGCTTCCAACTCTCTTCAGCATTCAGCTTGGCAAAACCCCGCTCTAGCACTACTCTTAGAACACAGTGTTCCAACTTAGAAATATGTAGTAGACCTTGTCTCCTAAGGTCATCGCCAACCTTTCACGTTGTTTCTGCCTCAGAGACCACTCACATATCACAACAAGATAAGAAAATGGGATATCAAGTAGAGTTACTTCTAAGGGAGATAAAATTTAAAACTAGAAAATTCAAGTCCACCTTCTTTCATATAAATACCTATATTTGCATCCCATTTAAAAAAAAAAAAAAAAAAAATCAGTCCAATTTTTTCCTTTCACTTACTATTTTCACATTTCAAAGTAACTAAAAAAATCAGCTGCATACCATCAAACAGCTTTGCATTGCATTGTACCTAAAAACTGCAGTGCCATCTATCAACTCAGTTTCATTGATGCAAACTTTGTTGCCACATCCATGGCCTCCTTCACGAGTGATGCATCTGTTCCCTGGAATCAATCAATCATTCAAAGCTCAGATTAACAAACAATATCAAATGTAGGTAAATCAAATAATTTAACAGAGGGAGAGTTTTTAATTATGCAGAGTTTTCTCATGCACCACTACAAAACAGCAGTAATGTATACACATGATTCGAGCATAAACCCATCATGATTTGAATATTTCTTCTCCCCCACCAGGTAGGTTTTAGGTTAAGAGTTAAACAGTGATTTGAATAATTATTAAACTCAACAGTCCAAACATTTTTCTCCTTCTGGAATTCAAGAATTTGGTTTACACCACAAATAATTTGTTAGAATCCTAATATTGTACATTCCCAAATATAATTTGTAACCCACTTCGAGAAGTAGTGAGGTTAAGGATTAAGATCCAAGAACTCAAACAAAAGGAGAAAATGGCTAACCTGGCCTTGAGCAAGACCACCTTTTCCTTTACCGCACCTCCCTTTTAGAGGCCCTAAAGCTGCTGTCAACCACTCAGAGACCTCTAACTGCTTGAACTTCTCTCCATTCTCTGGTACTCCGGCATACACCACAGCCTTGTTTGTGGTCTCATCTGTGCTGAAAACCATAACAGATATTCCCTGTCCATACCAACATATAGATACAGTCAGTGAAAGTTTCCATACGCCAAACAAGATGCTCATTTTGGGGGGAAAAAAAGGCCAAAGTCAGCTAAGGACCTTCTGCTCAATGACTTTCAGAACTGCCTCACGAACTGCAGTGGTGTCCAACCCAACATCAACAAAGAAATGCAGAAGGCCTTTCCATCTGAAGCAGCACCGTCTGCCATCTCAGTGGCAACCTTGACCGCTTTCTGTGTATTTTTCTTCAGCAATCTTCTTTTGCTCCTTTCTAACTTGATCCTGATGGAATAAGGTAATTTACCAAAGTGTAGCACATCCACATTGAGGACTAAAAGAAAAGAGACATATTAAACCATAAAAAATAAGTGTTTTTGCTAATCCCAGCTGCAATACCTGAAGTAGTGAAATCTTGGTCCTGAGATCAGCTTTCTTGGGTGCAGGGAATAGGTGCTGCATCTACACGACTTCTTAAAGAAGCTACTTTCTGTGAAAAGGAAAAGAAAATCCAACTGACAATAATAACAGAAAAGGCAAAACTTCCTGGGAATTTGAAATATGGTCCATGCAATAAACCCACCAAATGACAATCCCTATAAGCTCAATTCCCAGACATCAATTTCACCCAACATACAGTCCCGCCACAACATGACAAGGGTGTGGGTGTGGGATCCTTGTAAGATACTCGTATTTTGTTTCAAATAGCGACACTTGACTTTTTTCATTCTTAAAAATAGGGATAAAAGAGAAAATAGAGCAAGTTTTTATCAATAATATGTTATTTTTGCTTATTGATTTTTTTCTTTATTATGTCATATCCAAGTATCATGCAAATCATATTTCAGGTGGGTTCCCATATCCCAAAATTTGAGATGTGAAGGATGCAGACATCTAGACATGCACCAGCATCCAATACACATTTATATCTATGTAACATAGCTCTATTTGGTATCCATGAAAGTTATGGGACAAATATTTCACATTCTGATATGAATTCAGTAAAAACCTTTTCCAGCAAGCTTCCTTCTGCATCAGATGCAGCATCTACTTCCTGCTCAAGTGAAAATGCCAATTCCATAGCTTTTAAAAGCGCCATCAGTTGTAACAGCAGTTATTCTTCGGATTCCCTTAGCAATTCCCTCTTCTGATAGAAGAGCAAATGCCTTAGCCTCTCGTGTATTGATATATGGGTCCCTGAATATATCCATGAATAAGTTCATTACAGAATTGAAATCAAGGCCCCAAGAAAAGGCACTCAAAGTTACAAGAAATTAACCTCCACAAAGCTCTGCAGAAACTGATAACCATTCTGCATTATCTGGATCAGCCAGGAGATCCTCCACTTTTCGACCAATTGTCACAACCCTAAACTGGGTCAGGGTAGATCTAGAAACCAAGAAGTATAAAATATAGATTGCACTTTAGCATCAACTACAAACTAAAATGAACATTTATGTGTCTGAACCAATTTAAAATGATAATGTTAATGGCAGTGAGCAGCTTACTTCTCCAAAAACGGCTCGTAAACCATTAATACGTTTTGCATCAGCAAGGGTTGCCTCCTTTCCCATATACATCTAATTCATCTTTGATCTGATCATTCACGATAGACTCAATTCTTCTCAAATGATCAGGATGTATGGGCTTACCTGTTCAATGTTCATATGCATTAAAAACAAAAATGAAGGTTTATAGACAAGTAAACTAAGAGTACTAATTACCATGGGAAAAATCAAATCGCAATTTTTCAGGAGTACAATCGATCCCTTCTGATCAACAATGATTGCCAAGTACTTCCTGCATTCATGTAAAAACAGTATTTAGAGAGCTAACTGAACAAAGTAATTAAAGAACAAACAGATTTCCCATGTAAGGAAATCATTTTGGACATACCCTCAGAGCAAAGTTCAACATATGGGTACAGGTATGGTTAGGTGCAATGAGCTTACGCCTGTCATAGTCAACCTGTTTCAAGTCACATGAATACTTGATGCAGTCACAAACAAAACCAAAATCAAATGAACAAATCGTAATCCAGGAAGATGATAACCATATAGTCTACCCTTGCAAATTACTTTATCACCCACAGAGAATCTGTCAATCTCTCCAGTAACTGAACCAATATGAAGAACAAAACCTCCATAAATTTGAACATTGCAAACTTGAAATGATCCACAGGAGCCTTCAAGTGATCCAGTATCAAATATCTAAAACACAAATGTCTGATGTCATATATACATTCAACGTATCAATTGCAAGGTAACGATACAAAAACAAGCACCTTCAGACAGCTGAACTATGCTTTGTTTATGTTCAAACATGTCTCAGTTGCAAAAGCCAAGCCATAGAGACTGGCATGAGCACTTGCATATCTTCCTTCTTTAGCCAACCCCACTAGCATTTATAGAGATGCCAAATCCATGAGTATACTGCCAGATGACAATCTAACTGTTAAGGTATCCAATTTTGGAACTTCAGGTGCTGATTCCACTGGATCAAACTGTCATAACACAAAAGTAATAGGGACACTCAGGTACCTGGACCCTCAGGTATCGGATTATCGGAAATTTAATTGCCAAGAGTGATGTCTATAGTTTTTTAGAGTTGTCCTCACGGAGCTCTTAATGGGACTGAATTCTACTCCTGGTGGGAGGTGTATGGATGATCTAGGAATATCATCCTTCAATACTTTCTCTCATCACTCGAGAAAAGCAATCATCTCTGACATTTTTAATGTTAACATTAACATTAATGATGAAGCTGAAAGGGAGCAGATGGAAGGTGCTATTGGGCTTGCAAAGAGATTGTCTAAGTAGTTTGTATCATAGAAAGGCTTAATACAACTTAGTCCACAATTCATGATTTTAGATATTTCTTACACAATACATATTAAGAACTCAACACAAAAGGTTTAATACAACTTAGTCCATAATGCATGATTGTATTAAACCTTTTGTGGTGTGTTCTAAGTACGTATTGCATAAGAAATATCTACAATTATGCACTGTGGAATAAGTTGTATTAAGTCTTTCTATAACACTACTACTCAGACATCTCTTTGCAAGCCCAATAACACCTTCTGTCTGCTCCCTTTCAGCTTCATCTTTAATGCTAATGCTACATTCAAAATATCAGAAATGAATTGCTTCTCAAGTGATGAGAGTAAGTAATGATTGATGATATTCCTATTTCATTCATCCATACATCTCCCACCAGGAGTTCAGTCCCATTAAGAGCACCATGAGGACAAACTTCAAAGGTATAGACTTCACTCTTCTCAAATTAAATTTCTGGTAATCTGATACTCAGGGGCCAGGTACCTGAGTGTCCCTGTTACCCTGTTACTTCTGTGTTTATGACAGTTTTGATCCAGTGGAATCAGTACCAAAGTTCCAAAATCCGATGCCTTAGTAGTAAGATTGTTATCTAGGACTAGGATTATCTTCATAGACTTGACATTTCTATGAATGATAGGGGGATCAGCTATAGAATGAAGATATGTATGTGCTTTGTGCAATCTCTACAGAAATGCTCAGCCGGTCTTTCCATGAGTTTTAATTTTTTAGAACAGTACAATAAATCAACCAATCCAAGCATGAGGTAGGGAGTACAAAACCTGACCACCTTGCTCAGCATAGAAACTTGTGGTTTCCAGAATGATACCAACTTCATCGCCAGCTGCAGCACTTTCAAGAACTCAGTACCAGTGTAGATGGCCTTTATCACACTTTCATGGTCCTGAAACAGTAAATTGAATAATGAAAACATTAATTAAAAAAAATGAAAGATGATGATTAATCTAATTCTGGAATATGAGGCAATGAACACCATGTTAAGTAATTCTATCCAAGGCAAATGATGCAGGCACTCTCTTTCTTATGGAATAGATCTGAACATCGAAAATTATTTTCTAAATTCTACGAACTATTAAATGTGGCTACATGTCTCAAATGCATCTTTGGAGTTGTGTCTGTGACCATGTTCATCCCAGTATGGCTATAAAATGGAAATTCGTGCAAATATATAACCCCCAATGCATATTTCTTTACAAGTCAAAGAGTGCAATTCCTCTGGTATTCTATACCTATGAAATGTAGGGCATCTTCCCCCCAAAGATTGGTGTCTACTATATATTCCCCAACATAGGTCTTCTCATGTGTCTAACAATAGCTCAGATATATCTTCCCTTGTTTACTTCATAAATGCACAAGAAAAATACATGCCTTTCAATTACAGAATTTTTATGAATATATTAAAACACATGCTTGCATGCATGCTCATGTGAATATAGTGATTTTACTATGTGTAGACATTAAGGATTTATCAAGTTCAACACCCAGGTCCATGTTAAAACGTGGCAGTCGTGTCCACTTCCGTGTCTGCAATTAATATTCTAAACATCAATCTGCAAGTAAATCTGTTAAACAAGCTCATCCACCAACCTCGAACCATGTAAACTTGCTGATATCATCCGTTGCAGCAACCCCCATCTTGTGCAATGCTGCAGTAGCATCAGCATCCATGACTATAGCACCACCAGCTTTCTGCCAAGAATGATAATTAGGCATAAATGAGATCAATATAAAGCATTTTCCCTATTCATTTTTCTTTCATAAAAGAATGTTGCCATTGCTCTTTTCAGTAATTTCTTTTGTTTCCTGTGGTTAATTTTCCTCTTCATTATCTTCATGTAAATAACCACACTATTAGAAAAGATAGGAAACACCAAGTAACAACCAACTACCTTATTCTGAGCATTCCTTGATCTCTCCCTTGCTTCATCCATGGCAATATTAAAACCCGTAACATCCACCGTTAAACCTCTTTCTTCTGCCATCAACTGGTAGAAAAAGAGTATTAGAATTTGAAGGCACATAGGAAAATATGTATAATCAAATGAAAAAGCAGTTCAAGTACCTGAGTCAGGTCTAGTGGGAATCCATACGTGTCCCACAAAACAAATGCTTCCTGAAACCAAGAGAATTAATACAGTCACAAATCCAGCAGCAGAGTTTTGTGTCAATTAATTCTACACAAACTGAAATATATTCTAAATCCATGACCATCATGGAACAGTGCAAAAGATGATCCTGGTTGAGCAGCAGCATCTTCCTCTTAAGAAGTGGTGCTTCTAACATTGAAAGCTAGGTAAGGATTTTATTCTAAATTTCTCCACAATTTAAACAATTATGGGTGAAAAATAGACATCACTATGAGAAACTAAGAGCCATTATTCTCACTAATCCATACAGTTTAATATTTGACCATCCCAAGTAGCTTTGTTTCCATAGACGAGGCACAGTAGATAAAAATACTAAAAAAGATAGTACCATAATTAGAGACTTGAAAACAAGGCTGTCTGTTCTAGGAGGTGAAGAATGACACCAACTTTTCTTTATAGGTACCCTTGCAGAATGACACCACTTCTAAATGATTCCTTGCAGATTTTGGATGACCATACCAATAGTTTTCTGAATATGAATTAGGCCTTCCTTCTGGGATTTCTTAGGAGCTTGTTCAAAGTCTTTGAGGGAGTCATAAAGATTCCATACTCTTTTTGCTTCTTGAGCCAAAAGAAGGAAGCAAAATATCATTTAATAAGGTAAGAAAAAGAAGAGAGAGAGAGAGAGAGAGACGTGAAGTTATTTCAGGCTGAGAAAGTATAAATTCTTTTTGGTCCATTGCAGTTGCTATAGCAGGTGGGATAGCTTATTAGCCTGTCAATGAAGTTAGAACTGAGAAGCTATTTTTCGTGTCAAGTATGTATATCAAATTCTTTTTGGCCCACTTTAGTTGCTCTAGAAGATTACAAAACAAGAGAAAATGAATGCATTCAGTTACAAAGAATGCAAGCATGGTTATGTATATTAAAATCAAAAGACAAGAAAAAAAAAAGGCAGGAAAACTAAAATAGATATGTGTATACCTGTCCACTCAATATCTTCCCTTGAACTTCCTGAGCAGCCTTCTTAAATTTCTCAATGCCCTGAACAGGTTCATGGTTAATCAACTTCATCTTA
>JBAPGN010000496.1:0-27325 GCA_037355405.1 Vitis amurensis | reverse complement strand
TTTTCGATACTCACACCGATATCTACCATTGGTACCGTGGAGAACATTTTACGCGTAGTCGCACGAATCCACTTTTCCCGTGTACTCGCCCGAATTCAATAATTTTCGATAACTCACCACCGATTTCTACCATTTTTTGCTACCCGTTTAGGGACAGTTTTTCGGTACTCGCACGGAGTTTCCACTTTTTCCAGTACTCGCCCGGATTCAATTAATTTCCGATTACACACACCGATTCTACCATTTTTTCGGTACTCGTCAGGGACAGTTTTCCGGTACTCTCTACGGATTCTAGTTTTTCCCGATACTTGCCCTTGATACAATAAGTTTTTCGGTACTCTCACCGATTCTACCATTTTTTCCGGTACTCGTCAGGACCGTTTTTCGGTACTCGCACGGATTCCACTTTTTCCCGGTACTTGCCCCGATTCAATAATTTTCCGGTAGTCACACCGAATCTACCATTTTTTTCGGTACTCGACAGGACAGTTTTACAGAAGTCGCACGGAATCCACTTTTTCCCGGTACTCGCCCGGATTCAATTATTTTTCGATACTCACACCGATTCTGTCATTTTGTGGTACCCGTTAGGACAGTTTTTCGGTACTCGCACGGATTCCACTTTTTCCCGGTACTCGCCCAGGATTCAATAATTTTGTTCCGATGCCCTCACACTAATCTACTTTTTCGTAAACCGTCAGGACATTTTCCGTTAACTCTCACCGAATCTAACCATTTCCGGTACTCGTCAGGACAGTTTTACGGTAGTCGCACGGAATCCACTTTTTCCCGGTACTCGCCCGGATTCAATAATTTTTCGATACTCACACCGATTCTACCATTTTGTGGTACCCGTTAGGACAGGTTTACTGGTTAGTCGCACGGAATCACTTTGCCCGGTACTCGCCCGAATTCAATAATTTCACGATACTCACACGATTTCTACCATTTTTTGCACCCGTTTAGGGACAGTTTTGCGAGTACTCGCACGGATTTCCCTTCTTTCCCGTACTCGCCCGGATTCAATAATTTTCTGGTACTCACACCGATTCTTCCATTTTTCGGGTACTCGTCAGGACAATTTTATGGTAGTCGCACAGAATCCACTTTTTCCCGGTACTCGCCCGGATTCAATAATTTTCCGATACTCACACCGATTCAACCATTTTTCGGTACTCGTCAGGACAGTTTTCCGGTACTCGCACGGATTCCAGTTTTTCCCGATACTTGCCCTGATTCAATAATTTTCCGGTACTCTCACCGAATCTACCATTTTTCGGTACTCGTCAGGACAGTGTTACGGTAGTCGCACGGAATCCACTTTTTCCCGGTACTCGCCCGGATTCAATAATTTTTTCGATACTCACACGATTCTACCATGTTGTGGTACCCGTCTTAGGACAGTTTTCCGGTACTCGCACGGATTCCACTTTTTCCCGGTACTCGCCCAGATTCAATAATTTTCCGATACTCACACTAATTCTACCATTTTTCGGTAACCGTCAGGACAGTTTTCCGGTACTCTCACCGAATCTACCATTTTTCGGTACTCGTCAGGACAGTTTTACGGTAGTCGCACGGAATCCACTTTTTCTCGGTACTCGCCCGGATTCAATAATTTTTCGATACTCACACCGATTCTACCATTTTGTGGTACCCGTTAGGACAGTTTGCCGGTAGTCGTACGGATTCCACTTTTTCCCGGTACCCGCCCGGAATCAATAATTTTTCGATACTCACACCGATTCTACCATTTTTTGGTACCCGTGAGAACAGTTTTACGGTAGTCGCACGGAATCCACTTTTTCCCGGTACTCGCCCGAATTCAATAATTTTCCGATACTCACACCGATTCTACCATTTTTTGCTACCCGTTAGGACAGTTTTTCGGTACTCGCACGGATTCCACTTTTTCCCAGTACTCGCCCGGATTCAATAATTTTCCGATACACACACCGATTCTACCATTTTTCGGTACTCGTCAGGACAGTTTTCCGGTACTCTCACGGATTCTAGTTTTTCCCGATACTTGCCCTGATACAATAATTTTTCGGTACTCTCACCGATTCTACCATTTTTCGGTACTCGTCAGGACCGTTTTTCGGTACTCGCACGGATTCCACTTTTTCCCGGTACTTGCCCCGATTCAATAATTTTCCGGTAGTCACACCGAATCTACCATTTTTCGGTACTCGACAGGACAGTTTTACAGAAGTCGCACGGAATCCACTTTTTCCCGGTACTCGCCCGGATTCAATTATTTTTCGATACTCACACCGATTCTGTCATTTTGTGGTACCCGTTAGGACAGTTTTTCGGTACTCGCACGGATTCCACTTTTTCCCGGTACTCGCCCAGATTCAATAATTTTCCGATGCTCACACTAATTCTACCATTTTTCGGTAACCGTCAGGACAGTTTTCCGGTACTCTCACCGAATCTACCATTTTTCGGTACTCGTCAGGACAGTTTTACGGTAGTCGGACGGAATCCACTTTTTCTCGGTACTCGCCCGGATTCAATAATTTTTCGATACTCACACCGATTCTACCATTTTGTGGTACCCGTTAGGACAGTTTTACGGTAGTCGCACGGAATCCACTTTTTCCCGGTACTCGCCCGAATTCAATAATTTTCCGATACTCACACCGATTCTACCATTTTTTGCTACCCGTTAGGACAGTTTTTCGGTACTCGCACGGATTCCACTTTTTCCCGATACTTGCCCTGATTCAATAATTTTCCGGTACTCTCACCGAATCTACCATTTTTCGGTACTCGTCAGGACAGTGTTACGGTAGTCGCACGGAATCCACTTTTTCCCGGTACTCGCCCGGATTCAATAATTTTCGATACTCACACCGATTCTACCATGTTGTGGTACCCGTTAGGACAGTTTTTCGGTACTCGCACGGATTCCACTTTTTCCCGGTACTCGCCCAGATTCAATAATTTTCCGATACTCACACTAATTCTACCATTTTTCGGTAACCGTCAGGACAGTTTTCCGGTACTCTCACCGAATCTACCATTTTTCGGTACTCGTCAGGACAGTTTTACGGTAGTCGGACGGAATCCACTTTTTCTCGGTACTCGCCCGGATTCAATAATTTTTCGATACTCACACCGATTCTACCATTTGTGGTACCCGTTAGGACAGTTTTACGGTAGTCGCACGGAATCCACTTTTTCCCGGTACTCGCCCGAATTCAATAATTTTCCGATACTCACACCGATTCTACCATTTTTTGCTACCCGTTAGGACAGTTTTTCGGTACTCGCACGGATTCCACTTTTTCCCGATACTTGCCCTGATTCAATAATTTTCCGGTACTCTCACCGAATCTACCATTTTTCGGTACTCGTCAGGACAGTGTTACGGTAGTCGCACGGAATCCACTTTTTCCCGGTACTCGCCCGGATTCAATAATTTTTCGATACTCACACCGATTCTACCATGTTGTGGTACCCGTTAGGACAGTTTTTCGGTACTCGCACGGATTCCACTTTTTCCCGGTACTCGCCCAGATTCAATAATTTTCCGATACTCACACTAATTCTACCATTTTTCGGTAACCGTCAGGACAGTTTTCCGGTACTCTCACCGAATCTACCATTTTTCGGTACTCGTCAGGACAGTTTTACGGTAGTCGCACGGAATCCACTTTTTCTCGGTACTCGCCCGGATTCAATAATTTTTCGATACTCACACCGATTCTACCATTTTGTGGTACCCGTTAGGACAGTTTGCCGGTAGTCGTACGGATTCCACTTTTTCCCGATACCCGCCCGGAATCAATAATTTTTCGATACTCACACCGATTCTACCATTTTTTGGTACCCGTGAGAACAGTTTTACGGTAGTCGCACGGAATCCACTTTTTCCCGGTACTCGCCCGAATTCAATAATTTTCCGATACTCACACCGATTCTACCATTTTTTGCTACCCGTTAGGACAGTTTTTCGGTACTCGCACGGATTCCACTCTTTCCCGTACTCGCCCGGATTCAATAATTTTCTGGTACTCACACCGATTCTTCCATTTTTCGGTACTCGTCAGGACAATTTTATGGTAGTCGCACAGAATCCACTTTTTCCCGGTACTCGCCCGGATTCAATAATTTTCCGATACTCACACCGATTCAACCATTTTTCGGTACCCGTCAGGACAGTTTTACGGAAGTCGCACAGAATCCACAATTTCTCGGTACTCGCCCGGATTCAATAATTTTCCGATACTCACACCGATTCTACCATTTTTTGGTACCCGTTAGGACAGTTTTACGGTAGTCGCAGGGAATCCACTTTTTCCCGGTACTCGCCCGGATTCAATAATTTTCCGATACTCACACCGATTCAACCATTTTTCGGTACCCGTCAGGACAGTTTTACGGAAGTCGCACAGAATCCACAATTTCTCGGTACTCGCCCGGATTCAATAATTTTCCGATACTCACACGGATTCTACCATTTTTTGGTACCCGTTAGGACAGTTTTACGGTATTCACACGAAATCCACTTTTTACCGGTACTCGCCCGGATTCAATAATTTTCCGATACTCACACCGATTCTGCCATTTTTTGGTACCCGTTAGGACAGTTTTACGGTAGTCGCACGGAATCCACTTTTTCCCGGTACTCGCCCGGATTCAATAATTTTCCGATACTCACACGGATTCTACCATTTTTTGGTACCCGTTAGGACAGTTTTACGGTATTCACACGGAATCCACTTTTTCCCGGTACTCGTCCGGATTCAATAATTTTTCGATACTCACACCGATTCTACCATTTTTTGGTACCCGTGAGGACAATTTTACGGTAGTCGCACGGAATCCACTTTTTCCCGGTACTCGCCCGAATTCAATAATTTTCCGATACTCACACCGATTCTACCATTTTTTGGTACCCGTTAGGACAGTTTTTCGGTACTCGCACGGATTCCACTTTCTCCCGGTACTCGCCCGGATTCAATAATTTTCTGGTACTCACACCGATTCTTCCATTTTTCGGTACTCGTCAGGACAATTTTATGGTAGTCGCACAGAATCCACTTTTTCCCGGTACTTGCTCGGATTCAATAATTTTCCGATACTCACACCGATTCTACCATTTTTTGCTACCCGTTAGGACAGTTTTTCGGGTACTCGCACGGATTCCACTCTTTCCCGTACTCGCCCGGATTCAATAATTTTCTGGTACTCACACCGATTCTTCCATTTTTTCGTACTTCGTCAGGACAATTTTATGGTAGTCGCACAGAATCCACTTTTTCCCGTACTTCGCCCGGATTCAATAATTTTCCGATACTCACACCGATTCAACCATTTTTCGGTACCCGTCAGGACAGTTTTACGGAAGTCGCACAGAATCCACAATTTCTCGGTACTCGCCCGGATTCAATAATTTTCCGATACTCACACCGATTCTACCATTTTTTGGTACCCGTTAGGACAGTTTTACGGTAGTCGCACGGAATCCACTTTTTCCCGGTACTCGCCCGGATTCAATAATTTTCCGATACTCACACGGATTCTACCATTTTTTGGTACCCGTTAGGACAGTTTTACGGTATTCACACGAAATCCACTTTTTACCGGTACTCGCCCGGATTCAATAATTTTCCGATACTCACACCGATTCTGCCATTTTTTGGTACCCGTTAGGACAGTTTTACGGTAGTAGCACGGAATCCACTTTTTCCCGGTACTCGCCCGGATTCAATAATTTTCCGATACTCACACGGATTCTACCATTTTTTGGTACCCGTTAGGACAGTTTTACGGTATTCACACGGAATCCACTTTTTCCCGGTACTCGTCCGGATTCAATAATTTTTCGATACTCACACCGATTCTACCATTTTTTGGTACCCGTGAGGACAATTTTACGGTAGTCGCACGGAATCCACTTTTTCCCGGTACTCGCCCGAATTCAATAATTTTCCGATACTCACACCGATTCTACCATTTTTTGCTACCCGTTAGGACAGTTTTTCGGTACTCGCACGGATTCCACTTTCTCCCGGTACTCGCCCGGATTCAATAATTTTCTGGTACTCACACCGATTCTTCCATTTTTCGGTACTCGTCAGGACAATTTTATGGTAGTCGCACAGAATCCACTTTTTCCCGGTACTTGCTCGGATTCAATAATTTTCCGATACTCACACCGATTCTACCGTTTTTGGGTACCCGTCAGGACAGTTTTACGGAAGTCGCACAGAATCCACAATTTCTCGGTACTCGCCCGGATTCAATAATTTTCCGATACTCACACCGATTCTACCATTTTTCGGTACCCGTCAGGACAGTTTTTCGGTACTCGCACGGAACCCACTTTTTCCCGGTACTCGCCCAGATTCAATAATTTATCGGTACTCTCACCGATTCTACAGTTTTTCGGTACTCGCACGGATTCCACTTTTTCCCGGTACTTGCCCGGATTCAATAATTTTCCGGTACTCACACCGAATCTACCATTTTTCGGTACTCGTCAGGACAGTTTTACGGTAGTCGCACGGAATCCACTTTTTCCCGGTACTAGCCCGGATTCAATAATTTTTTGATACTCACACCGATTCTACCATTTTTTGGTACCCGTTAGGACAGTTTTCCGATACTTGCACGGATTCCACTTTTTCCCGGTACTCGCCCGGATTCAATAATTTTCCGATACACACACCGATTCTACCATTTTTCGGTACTCGTCAGGACAGTTTTCCGGTACTCGCACGGATTCTAGTTTTTCCCGATACTTGCCCTGATACAATAATTTTTCGGTACTCTCACCGATTCTACCATTTTTCGGTACTCGTCAGGACCGTTTTCATGTACTCGCACGGATTCCACTTTTTCCCGGTACTTGCCCCGATTCAATAATTTTCCGGTAGTCACACCGAATCTACCATTTTCCGGTACTCGAGAGGACAGTTTTACAGAAGTCGCACGGAATCCACTTTTTCCCGGTACTCTCCCAGATTCAATAATTTTTCGATACTCACACCGATTCTACCATTTTTTGGTACCCGTTAGCACAGATTTCCGGTACTCGCACGGATTCCACTTTTTCCCGGTACTCGCCCAGATTCAATAATTTTCTGGTACTCACACCGATTCTTCCATTTTTCGGTACTCGTCAGGACAGTTTTACGGTTTTCGCACGGAATCCAGTTTTTCTCGGTACTCGCCCAGATTCAATAATTTTTTGAAACTCACACCGATTCTACCATTATTCGGTACCCGTCAGGACAGTTTGCCGGTACTCGCACGGAGTCCACTTTTCCCCAGTACTCGCCCAGATTGAATAATTTTTCGGTACTCGTAAGGACAGTTTTCCGGTACTCGCACGGATTCCACTTTTTCTCGGTACTTGCCCGGATTCAATAATTTTTCGGTAGTCACAACGAATCTACCATTTTTAGGTACTCGACAGGACAGTTTTATGGTAGTCGCACGGAATCCACTTTTTCCCGGTACTCGCCCAGATTCAATAATTTTTCGATACTCACACCGATTCTTCCATTTTTTGGTACCAGTTAGGATAGTTTTCCGGTACTCGCACGGATTCCACTTTTTCCCGGTACTCGCTCGGATTCAATAATTTTTCGATACTCACACCAATTCTACCCTTTTTCGGTACCTGTCAGGAAAGTTTTCCGGTACTCTCACCGATTCTACCATTTTTCGGTACTCGTAAGGACTGTTTTCCGGTCTCGTAAGGACAGTTTTCCGGTACTCTCACCGATTCTACCATATTTCGGTACTCGTCCGGACAGTTTTACGGTAGTCGCACGGAATCCAATTTTTCCCAGTACTCGCCCGGATTCAATAATTTTTCGAAACTCACACCGATTCTACCATTTTTCGGTACCCGTCAGGACAGTTTTCTGGTACTCGCACGGATTCCACTTTTTCCCAGTACTCGCCCAGATTCAATAATTTTTCGGTACTCTCACCGATTCTACCATTTTTCGGTACTCGTAAGAACACTTTTCCGGTACTCGCACGAATTCCACTTTTTCCCGGTACTCGCCCAGATTCAATAATTTTTCGGTACTCTCACCGATTCTACCATTTTTCGGTACTCGTAAGGACAGTTTTCCGGTACTCGTAAAGACAGTTTTTCGGTACTCTCACCGATTCTACCATTTTTCGGTGCTCGTCAGGACAGTTTTACGGTAGTCTTACGGAATCCACTTTTTCTCAGTACTCGCCCGGATTCCATAATTTTTCGAAACTCACACCGATTCTACCGTTTTTCGGTACCCGTCAGGACAGTTTTCCGGTACTCGCACGGATTCCACTTTTTCCCAGTACTCGCCCAGATTCAATAATTTTTCGGTACTCTCACCGATTCTACCATTTTTCGGTACTCGTAAGGACAGTTTTCCGGTACTCGCACGGATTCCACTTTTTCCCAGTACTTGCCCGGATTCAATAATTTTCCGGTAGTCACACCGAATCTACCATTTTTCGGTACTCGACAGGAAAGTTTTACGGTAGTCGCACGGAATCCACTTTTTCCCGGTACTCTCCCGGATTCAATAATTTATTGAAACTCACACCGATTCTACAATTTTTCGGTACCCGTCAGGTCAGTTTTCCGGTACTCGCACGGATTCCACTTTTCCCCAGTACTCGCCCAGATTCAATAATTTTTTGGTACTCATAAGGACAGTTTTCCGGTACTCGCACGAATTCTACTTTTTCCCGGTACTTTCCCGGATTCAATAATTTTTCGATACTCACACCGTTTCTTCCATTCTTTGGTACCTGTTAGGATAGTTTTCCGGTACTCACACGGATTCCACTTTTTCCCGGTACTCGCTCGGATTCAATAATTTTTCGATACTCACACCGATTCTACCCTTTTTCGGTACCTGTCAGGACAGTTTTCCGGTACTCGCACGGATTCCACTTTTTCCCGGTACTTGCCCGGATTCAATAATTTTTCGGTAGTCACACCGAATCTACCATTTTTCGGTACTCGACAGGACAATTTTACGGTAGTCGCACGGAATCAACTTTTTTTCGATACTCGCCCGGATTCAATAATTTTTCGATACTCACACCGATTCTTCCATTTTTTGGTACCCGTTAGGATAGTTTTCCGGTACTCGGACGGATTCCACTTTTTCCCGGTACTCGCTCGGATTCAATAATTTTTCGATACTCACACCGATTCTACCCTTTTTCGGTACCTGTCAGGACAGTTTTCCGGTACTCGCACGGATTCCACTTTTTCCCTATACTCGCCCAGATTCAATAATTTTTCGGTACTCTCACCGATTCTACCATTTTTCGGTACTCGTAGGGACACTTTTCCGGTACTCGCACGGATTCCACTTTTTCCCGGTACTTCCCCGGATTCAATAATTTTCTGGTAGTCACACTGAATCTACCATTTTTTGGTACCCGTTAGGATAGTTGTCCGGTAGTCGCGCGGATTCCACTTTTTCCCGGTACTCTCTCGGATTCAATAATTTTTCGATACTCACACCGATTCTACCCTTTTTCGGTACCTGTCAGGACAGTTTTTCGGTACTCGCACGGATTCCACTTTTTCCCAGTACTCGCCCAGATTCAATAATTTTTCGGTACTCTCACCGATTCTACCATTTTTCGGTACTCGTAAGGACAGTTTTCCGGTACTCGTAACGACAGTTTTTCGGTACTCTCACCGATTCTACCATTTTTCGGTACTCGTAAGGACAGTTTTACGGTAGGCGCACGGAATCCACATTTTCCCAGTACTCGCCCGGATTCAATAATTTTTCGAAACTCACACCGATTCTACCATTTTTCGGTACCCGTCAGGATAGTTTTCCGGTACTCGCACGGATTCCACTTTTTCCCAGTACTCGCCCAGATTCAATAATTTTTCGGTACTCTCACCGATTCTACCATTTTTCGGTACTCGTAAGGACAGTTTTCCGGTACTCGCACGGATACTACTTTTTCCCGGTACTTGCCCGGATTCAATAATTTTCTGGTACTCACACCGATTCTTCCATTTTTCGGTACTCGTGAGGACAATTTTACTGTAGTAGCACAGAATCCACTTTTTCCCGGTACTCGCCCGGATTCAATAATTTTCCGGTACTAACACCGATTCTACCATTTCTCGGTACTCATCACGACAATTTTCGGTACTCGCACAGATTCCACTTTTTCACGGTACTCGCTCGGATTCAATAATTTTCTAGTACTCACACTGATTCTTCCATTTTTCAGTACTCGTCAGGAGAGTTTTTTGGTACTCGCACGGATTCCACTTTTTCATGGTCCTCGTCCCGATTCAGAAATTTTCCGGTACTCACACCGATTCTATCATTTTTAGGTACTTGTCCGGACAGTTTTCCGGTACTCTCACGGATTCCACTTTTTCCCGGTACTCGCCCGAATTCAATAATTTTCAGTACAAACACCGATTCTACCATTTTTCGATACTCGTCAGGACAGTTTTCTGGTAATCGCACAGATTCCACTTTTTCCCGATACTTGCCCTGATTATATAATTTTTCGGTACTCTCACCGATTCTACCATTTTTCGGTACTCGTCAGGACCGTTTTCTGGAACTCGCACGGATTCCACTTTTTCCCGGTACTTGCCCGGATTCAATAATTTTCCGGTAGTGACACCGAATCTACCATTTTTCGGTACTCGTCAGGACAGTTTTACGGTAGTCGCACGGAATCCACTTTTTCCCGGTACTCGCCAGGATTCAATAATTTTCCGATCCTCACACCAGTTCTACCATTTTTGTACCCGTTAGGACAGTTTTACGGTAGTCGCACGGAATCAACTTTTTCCCGGTACTCCCCGGATTAAATAATTTTCCGATACTCACACCGATTCTACAATTTTTCGGTACTCATCAGGATCGTTTTCCGGTACTCGCACGGATTCCACTTTTTCCCGGTATTGGCCCGGATTCAATAATTTTCCGGTAGTCACACCGATTCTACCATTTTTCGGTACTCGTCAGGACAATTTTACGGTAGTCGCACGGAATCCACTTTTTCCCGGTACTTGCCCGGATTCAATAATTTTCCGATACTCACACCGATTCTACCATTTTTTGGTACCCGTTAGGACAGTTTTCCGGTACTCGCACGGATTCCACTTTTTCCCGGTACTGGCCCGGATTAATTAATTTTCCGATACTCACACCGATTCTACCATTTTTTGGTACCTGTTAGGACAGTTTTCCGGTACTCGCTCGAATTCGACTTTTTCCCGGTACTCGCCCGGATTCTATAATTTTCTGGTACTCACACCAATTCATCCATTTTTCGGTACTCGTTAGGAGAGTTTTTTGGTACTCGCACGGATTCCACTTTTTCATGGTCCTTGTCCCGATTCAGAAATTTTTCGATACTCACACCCATTCTATCATTTTTAGGTACTCGTCAGGACAGTTTTCCGGTACTCGCACGGATTCCACTTTTTCCCGGTACTCGCCCAAATTTAATAATTTTCCAGTACAAACACCGATTCTACCATTTTTCGGTACTCGTCAGCACAGTTTTACGGTACTCGCACGGATTCCACTTTTTCCCGATACTTGCCCTGATTCAATAATTTTCCGGTACTCTCACCGATTCTACCATTTTTCGGTACTCGTCAGGACCGTTTTTCGGTACTCACACGGATTCCACTTTTTCCTGGTACTTGCCTGGATTCAATAATGTTCCGGTAGTCACACCGAATCTACCATTTTTCGGTACTCCTCAGGACAGTTTTACGGTAGTCGCATGGAATCCACTTTTTCCCGGTACTCGCTCGGATTCAATAATTTTCCGATCGTCACACCGGTTCTACCATTTTTTGGTACCCGTTAGGACAGTTTTACGGTAGTCGCACGGAATCCACTTTTTCCCGGTACTCGCCCGGATTCAATAATTTTATGATAGTCACACCGATTCTACTATTTTTCGGTACTCATCAGGATCGTTTACCGGTACTCGCACGGATTCCACTTTTTCCTGGTACTGGCCCGGATTCATTAATTTTCCGGTAGTCACACCGATTCTACCATTTTTCGGTACCCGTCAGGGCAAATTTCCGATACTCGCACGGATTCCACTTTTTCCCGGTACTCGCCCGGATGCAATAATTTTCGGGTACTCACACCGATTCTACCATTTTTCGGTACTCGCCAGGACATTTTTCCGGTACTCGCACGGATTCCACTTTTTCCCGATACTCGCCCGGATTCAATAATTTTTCGGTACTCCCACCAATTCTTCCAATTTTCGGTACTCGTCAGGATAGTTTTCCGGTATTCGCAAGGATTCCACCTTTTCACTATACTCGCCCGGATTCAATAATTTGCCAGTACTCACACCGATTCTACCATTTTTTGGTACTCGTCAGGATAGTTTTCCGGTACTCGCACGGATTCCACTTTTTCTCGATACTCGCCCTGATTCAATAATTTTCCGGTACTCTCACCGATTCTACCATTTTTCGGTACATCTCAGGACCGTTTTCCGGTACTCGCACGGATTCCACGTTTTCCCGGTACTCGCCCGAATTCAAAAATTTTCCGGTACTGACACCGATTCTACCATTTTTCGGTACTCGTTAGGACAGTTTTCCGGTACTCGCACGGATTCCACTTTTTCCCGATACTCGCCCTGATTCAATAATTTTCCGGTACTCTCATCGATTCTACCATTTTTCGGTACTTGTCAGGACCGTTTTCCGGTACTGGCACGTTTTCCCGGTACTCGCCCGAATTCAATAATTTTCCGGTACACTCACCGATTCTACCATTTTTCGGTACTCGTCAGGACCGTTTTCCGTTACACGCACGAATTCCACTTTTTCCCGGTACAGGATCGGATTCAATAATTTTTCGGTACTTACACCGATTCTACCATTTTTCGGTACCCGTCAGGACAGTTTTCCGGTACTCGCACGGATTCCACTTTTTCCCGGTATTGGCCCGAATTCAATAATTTTTTGGTACTCACACCGATTCTACCATTTTTCGGTACTCGTCAGGACAGTTTTTCAGTACTCGCACGGATTCCACTTTTTCCCAGTACTCGCCCAGATTCAATAATTTTTCGGTACTCTCATCGATTCTACCATTTTTCGGTACTCGTAAGGACAGTTTTCCGGTACTCGCACGGATTCCACTTTTTCCCAGTACTTGCCCGGATTCAATAATTTTCCGGTAGTCACACCGAATCTACCATTTTTCGGTACTCGACAGGAAAGTTTTACGGTAGTCGCACGGAATCCACTTTTTCCCGGTACTCTCCCGGATTCAATAATTTTTCGATACTCACACCGATTCTACCATTTTTTGGTACCCGTTAGGACAGTTTTCCGGGACTCGCACGGATTCCACTTTTTCCCGGTACTCGCCCAGATTCAATAATTTTCTGGTACTCACACCGATTCTTCCATTTTTCGGTACTCGTCAGGACAGTTTTACGGTTTTCGCACGGAATCCACTTTTTCCCGGTACTCGCCCGGAGTCAATAATTTTCCACTACTCTCACCGATTCTACCAATTTCGGTACTCGTTAGGACAGATTTTCGGTATTCGCACGGATTCCACCTTTTCCCAGTACTTGCCCGGATTCAATAATTTGCCAGTACTCACACCGATTCTTCCATTTTTCGGTACTCGTCAGGATAGTTTTCTGGTACTCGCGCAGATTCCACTTTTTCCTGGTATTCGGCCGGATTCAATAATTTTTCGGTACTCACACCGATTCTACCATTTTTCGGTACCCGTCAAGACAGTTTTCCGGTACTCACATGGATTCCACTTTTTCCCGATACTCGCCCGGATTCAATAATTTTTCGGTACTCCCACCAATTCTTCCAATTTTCGGTACTCGTCAGGATAGTTTTCCGGTATTCGCACGGATTCCACCTTTTCACTATACTCGCCCGGATTCAATAATTTGCCAGTACTCACACCGATTCTACCATTTTTCGGTACTCGTCAGGATAGTTTTCCGGTACTCGCACGGATTCCACTTTTTCTCGATACTCGCCCTGATTCAATAATTTTTCGGTACTCTCACCGATTCTACCATTTTTCGGTACATCTCAGGACCGTTTTCCGGTACTCGCACGGATTCCACGTTTTCCCGGTACTCGCCCGAATTCAATAATTTTCCGGTACTCTCACCGATTCTACCATTTCTCGGTACTCGTCAGGACAGTTTTCCGGTACTAGCACGGATTCCACTTTTTCTCGATACTCGCCCTGATTCAATAATTTTGCGGTACTCTCACCGATTCTACCATTTTTCGGTACTTGTCAGGACCGTTTTCCGGTACTCGCACGGATCCCACGTTTTCCCGGTACTCGCTCGAATTCAATAATTTTCCGGTACTGACACCGATTCTACCATTTTAAGGTACTCGTTAGGGGAGTTTTTCGGTACTCGCACGGAATCCATTTTTTCCCGGTACTCGCCCGGATTCAATAATTTTTTGACACTCACACCGATTCTACCATTTTTCGATACCCGTCAGGACAGTTTTCCGGTACTCTCACGGATTCCACTTTTTCCCGGTACTCGCCCGGATTCAATAATTTTCGGGTACTCACACCGATTCTACCATTTTTCGGTACTCGCCAGGACAGTTTTCCGGTACTCGCACGGATTCCACTTTTTCCCGATACTCGCCCTGATTCAATAATTTTCCAGTACTCTCACCGATTCTACCATTTTTCGGTACTTGTCAGGACCGTTTTCCGGTACTCGCACGGATTGCACGTTTTCCCGGTACTCGCCCGAATTGAATAATTTTCCGGTAGACTCACCGATTCTACCATTTTTCGGTACTCGTCAGGACCGTTTTCCGTTACACGCACGAATTCCACTTTTTCCCGGTACAGGATCGTATTCAATAATTTTTCGGTACTTACACCGATTCTACCATTTTTCGGTACCCGTCAGGACAGTTTTCCGGTACTCGCACGGATTCCACTTTTTCCCGGTATTGGCCCGAATTCAATAATTTTTTGGTACTCACACCGATTCTACCATTTTTCGGTACTCGTCAGGACAGTTTTTCAGTACTCGCACGGATTCCACTTTTTCCCGGTACTCGCCCGGATTCAATAATTTTCCACTACTCTCACCGATTCTACCAATTTCGGTACTCGTTAGGACAGATTTTCGGTATTCGCACGGATTCCACCTTTTCCCAGTACTTGCCCGGATTCAATAATTTGCCAGTACTCACACCGATTCTTCCATTTTTCGGTACTCGTCAGGATAGTTTTCTGGTACTCGCGCAGATTCCACTTTTTCCTGGTATTCGGCCGGATTCAATAATTTTTCGGTACTCACACCGATTCTACCATTTTTCGGTACCCGTCAAGACAGTTTTCCGGTACTCACATGGATTCCACTTTTTCCCGATACTCGCCCGGATTCAATAATTTTTCGGTACTCCCACCGATTCTACCATTTTTCGGAACTCGTCAGGACCATTTTCCGGTACTCGCACGGATTCCACTTTTTCCTGGTACTGGCCCAAATTCAATAATTTTCCGGTACTCACACCGATTCTACTATTTTTCGGTACTCGTTAGGACAGTTTTTAGTCTTGCACGGATTCCACTTTTTCCCGGTACTCGCCCGGATTCAATAATTTTCCACTACTCTCACCGATTCTACCAATTTCGGTACTCATCAGGACAGATTTTCGGTATTCGCACGGATTCCACCTTTTCCCGGTACTTGCCCGGATTCAATAATTTGCCAGTACTCACACCGATTCTACCATTTTTCGGTACTCGTCAGGATAGTTTTCCGGTACTCGCACGGATTCCACATTTTCCCGATACTCGCCTTGATTCAAAAATTTTCCGATAGTCTCACCGATTCTACCATTTTTCGGTACTTGTCAGGACCGTTTTCCAATAGTCGCTCGGATTCCACGTTTTCCCGGTACTCGCCCGAATTCAATAATTTTCCGGTACTGACACAGATTCTACCATTTTTCGGTACTCGTTAGCTCAGTTTTTCGGTACTCGCACATAATCCACTTTTTCCCTGTACTCGCCCGGATTCAATAATTTTCCGACACTCACACCGATTCTACCATTTTTCGATACCCGTCAGGACAGTTTTCCGGTACTCACACGGATTCCACTTTTTCCCGGTACTCGCCCGGATTCAATAATTTTTCGGTACTCCCACCGATTCTACCAATTTTCGGTACTCGTCAGGATAGTTTTCCGGTATCCGCATGGATTCCACCTTTTTCCGGTACTCACCCGGATTCAATAATTTGCCAGTACTCACACCGATTCTACCATTTTTCGATACTCGTCAGGACAGTTTTTCGGTACTCCCGCGGATTCCACTTTTTCCCGATACTCGCCCTGATTCAATAATTTTCCGGTACTCTCATCGATTCTACCATTTTCCGGTACTTGTCAAGATAGTTTTCCGGTACTCGCACGGATTCCACGTTTTCCCGGTACTCGCCCAAATTCATGATTCGCATGTAACTCCAAATGGGTCATTTAATCAAAAACATTTATAAAACCTATGACCTCATACTAACGTAGCAAAGTTACTATAGTATAGTGGCTCTAGGGTCGAACTCTGGGATGGGTTTTCATTCTACCAGTGATATAATCAAAATTAGAAATCGTATTTAATGATTTCCTTAATCAAAAACTTAAAGTTTAAAAGAAAATAAAATTTGTTTTGAAAGTGTTTGAAACTAAACTAACATAAACTAATTAGAAATGGAAGAAGGAAAGTCTCCCGGAGCTAAGGGTTGCTAGGATTAAGTTCAGAATAGAAAGTGGAAAATTCCGGATTTTTCTCCTCGCATTGGGGATTTAACCTATAGTTATTTCCCGAACCGGTATGGGTTTGACAATGAAGATTTAATCCATAATAGGTCAATAAAAATGGTAGTCAAGGTCCATTAATGGCTTAAGACACTATGGGTCTCAACCTTGAATCACTTTCCAATGACTCGTACATGATAACTAATGGACTAATATGAATCTAGCAATAAGCATCCATAAAGACCTGAAGCTTACCATGTATTGGTCATTCAAAGTGATTCTAAGGGGTTTAAAGCAAAACTTTGGATTTAGAAGCCATTTATGAATTCCAACTACCTGAATTTAATGCACGGGAGCTTTCCACCTTTTCATCTGGACTTTTCACCTAGCTTCCTTTACTCCAAGAAACCGAAAGTTTAGCCTCTCATCCTCTGAGAAAACATCCTCAGAGGTTGTTTGGCTTCCAAGAAAAAGAAAATAGTAGAGAGAAAATGGAAAATGAGAGAGCTCTGTAAAAAATGCTAAGTGTAAAACGTAATACGTATATTCTATATCCAAGAGGTATTTTCCACCCCTTATATAGTCTTTACAAAAGCAAAAGCTTGTGATTGGTTAGTTACAAGGATAGGAAAGGAAATTACATCAAAAATTACATAGGAAAATATCTAAAGTGGAGTCGGCAAAAACAGAGCACGCATGGGGTGTGCGAAATTTTCGCACACCTGAAGGAGGTGTGCGAACTTCGCACACCATTCGCACAGCTAAAGGGGGGTGTGCGAAATTCTCGCACACCTGGAGCAGTTGTCTTCCGAAGACCATATCTTCCTCGTTTCAGCTCCAAATCATGCACGGTTTGAAGCGTTGGATTCTTGACTTCAAGAGCTTTAACATGGTATATAGCATGTAAAAATTGGACTTCGGGAAGTGCTCCAAAAGTGCGAAAGAATACTGCAGCTGCTACATTTTGATTTTTCTTCACTTTGATTCACTTTGGTTTTCTCCTTTGCTTGACTTGTTTTAACGATCCAAAAAGCTGTCAAAACATTAAAACTAGCCACAAATATGATTAAAAGACATTGCTAGGTCCTTAACATGCCAATTGGACTAAAGATGGAGAACTACTACACAAAAGTGCTTAAAACATAATGCATTAAAGGTGTAAAATAGCACTTTTTGGGTAGTAATCAATTCAATAATTTTTCGGTACTGACACCGATTCTACCATTTTTCGGTACTCGTCAGGACAGTTTTCCGGTACTCGCACGGATTCCACTTTTTCCCGGTACTGGGCCGGATTCAATAATTTTCCGGTCCTCCCACCGATTCTACCATTTTTCGGTACTCGTCAGGACCGTTTTCCGGTACTCGCACGGATTCCACTTTTTCCCGGTAGTGGCCCGAATTCAATAATTTTCCGGTACTCACACCGATTCTACCATTTTTCGGTACCCGTCAAGACAGTTTTCCGGTACTCGCATGGATTCCACTTTTTCCCGATACTCGCCCGGATTCAATAATTTTCTGGTATTCCCACCGATTCTACCATTTTTCAGTACTCGTCAGGACTGTTTTCCTCTACTCGCATGGATTCCACCTTTTCCCGGTACTGGCCCGAATTCAATAATTTTGCGGTACTCACACCGATTCTACCATTTTTCGGTACTCGTCAGGACAGTTTTTCAGTACTCGCACGGATTCCACTTTTTCCCGGTACTGGCCCGGATTCAATAATTTGCTAGTACTCACACCGATTCATCCATTTTTCGGTACTCATCAGGACAGTCTTCTAGTACTCGCACAGATTCCACTTTTCCCGGTACTGGCCCGAATTCAATAATTTTCCGGTACTCACACCGATTCTACCATTTTTCGGTACTCGTCAGGACAGTTTTTCAATACTCGCACGGATTCCACTTTTTCTCGGTACTCGCCTGGATTCAATAATTTTCCACTACTCTCACCGATTCTACCAATTTCGGTACTCGTCAGGACAGATTTTTGGTATTCGCACGGATTCCACCTTTTCCCGGTATTTGCCCGGATTCAATAATTTGCTAGTACTGACACCGATTCTACCATTTTTCGGTACTCGCCAGGACATTTTTCCGGTACTCACACGGATTCCACCTTTTCCCGGTACTCACCCTGATTCGACAATTTTTCGATACTCACACTGATTCTTACCATTTTTCGGTACTCGTCCGGGGACAATTTTTAGGGACGTCGCAACGGATTCCACGTATTTCCTCGGTACTCGCCCGGGATTCGACAATTTCCCAAGGTACTCACACTGATTCTACCATTTTTCGCTACTCGTCGGACAGTTTTTAGGTACTCGACGGATTCACCTTTTCCCGGTACTCGACCCGAATTCGACAATTTTCGGATACTCACACTGATTTTACCATTTTTCGCGTACTCGTCCGGAAGTTTTTAGGTACTCGCACGGATTTCCACCTTTTTCCCGGTACTCGCCCGGATTCGAACAATTTTTTGGTACTCACACCTGATTCTACCATTTTTCGCTACTCGTCTGGAGAGTTTTTATGTACTCGCACGGATTCCACCTTTTCCGGTACTCGCCCGGATTCGACAATTTTCCGGTACTCACACTGATTCTACCATTTTTCGCTACTCGTCCGGAGAGTTTTTAGGTAGTCGCACGGATTCCACCTTTTCCCGGTACTCGCCCAGATTCCACAGTTTTTCGCGACTCACACTAATTCTACCATTTTTCGGTACTCGTCCGGGCAGTTTTTAGGTACTCTCACGGATTCCACCTTTTCCCGGTACTCGCCCGGATTCGACAATTTTCCGGTACTCACACTGATTCTACCATTTTTCGGTACTCGTCTGGACAGTTTTTCGATAGTCGGACGGATTCCACCTTTTCCCCGTACTCACCCGGATTCGACAATTTTCCGATACTCACACTGATTCTACCATTTTTCGGTACTCGTCCGGACAATTTTTAGGTACTCGCTCGGATTCCACATTTTCCCTGTACTCGCCCGGATTCGACAATTTTCCAGTACTCACACTGATTCTACCATTTTTCGCTACTTGTACGGTCAGTTTTTAGGTACTCGCACGGATTCCACCTTTTCCCGGTACTCGCCCGGAATCGAAAATTTTCTCATACACACAATGATTCTACCATCTTTCGGTACTCGTCCGGACAGTTGTTCCGTACTCGCACGGATTCCACCTTTCCGGTACTCGCCCCGATTCGACAATTTTCTGGTACTCACACTGATTCTACCATTTTTCGCTACTCGTCCGGAGAGTTTTTAGTTACTCGCACGGATTCCACCTTTTCCCGGTACTCGCCCGGATTCGACAATTTTCTGGTACTCACACTGATTCTACCATTTTTCGCTACTCGTCCGGAGAGTTTTTAGGTACTCGCACGGATTCCACCTTTTCCCGGTACTCGCCCGGATTCGACAATTTTCTGGTACTCACACTGATTCTACCATTTTTCGCTACTCGTCCGGAGAGTTTTTAGGTACGTCGCACGGATTCCACTTTTCCCGGTACTCGCCCGATTCGACAATTTTCCGGTACTCACACTGATTCTACATTTTTCGCTACTCGTCCGGAGAGTTTTTAGTACTCGCACGGATTCCACCTTTTCCCGGTACTCACCCGGATTCGACAATTTTCCGATACTAACACTGATTCTACTATTTTTCGGTACTAGTCCAGACAATTTTTAGGTACTCGCTCGGATTCCACATTTTCCCTGTACTCGCCCGGATTCGACAATTTTCCGGTACTCACACTGATTCTACCATTTTTCGCTACTCGTCCGAACAGTTTTTAGGTACTCTCACGGATTCCACCTTTTCCCGATACTCGCCCGGATTCGACAATTTTCCGGTACTCACACTGATTCTACCATTTTTCGGTACTCGTCCGGACAGTTTTTGGGTATTCGCACTAATTCCACCTTGTCCCGGTACTCGCCCGGATTCGACAATTTTCCGATACTCACATTGATTCTACCATTTTTCGGTACACGTCTGGACAGTTTTTAGGTACTCGCACGGATTCCACCTTTTCCCGGTACTCGCCCGGATTCAACAATTTTCCGGTACTCACATTGATTCTACCATTTTTTGCTTCTCGTTCAGACAATTTTTCAGTACTCGCATGGATTCCTCCATTTCCCGGTACTCGCCCGGATTCCACAATTTTCTGATACTCACATTGATTCTACCATTTGTCGGTACTCGCCCGGACAGTTTTAAGGTACACGCACAGATTCCACCTTTTCCCAGTACTCGTCCGGATTCCACAATTTCCCGGTACTCACAATGATTCTACCATTTTTCGGTACTCGTCCGGATAGTTTTTAGGTACTCGCACGGATTCCACCTTTTCCTGGTTCTCGCCCGGATTCAACCTTTCCTCGGTACTCACACTGATTCTACCATTTTTCGGTACTCGTCCGGATAGTTTTTAGGTGCTCGCGCGGATTCCACCTTTTCCCGGTTCTTGCCCGGATTCGACAATTTTCTGGTAAACACACTGATTCTACCATTTTTTGCTTCTCATCCGGACAGTTTTTTAGTACTTGCATGGATTCCACCATTTCCCGGTACTCGCCCAGATTCCACAATTTTCTGATACTCACACTGATTCTATCATTTTCCCGGTACTCGCCTGGATTCCACCTTTATTCGCGTACTCGCCCGGATCGACCAATTTCCGTCTGGTACTCACACCTGATATCTACCCATTTTTCGACTACTCGTCACCGGCAGTTTTTATGTAACTCGCACGGATTCCACCTTATTTCCCGGTACTCGCCCGGATTCGACAGAATCTTCCGGTAGCTTCACAACCGATTCATACCATTTTTCGCTACTCGTCCTGGAAGAGTTTTTAAGTACTCGTCCACGGATCCACCTTTTCCGGTACTCGCCCGGATTCGACAATTTTCCGGTACTCACACTGATTCTACCATTTTTCGCTACTCGTCCGACAGTTTTTAGGTACTCGCACGATTCCACCTTTTCCCTCGGTACTCGCCACGGATTCGGAAAATCTTTCCGGTACTCACACTGATTCTACCATTTTTCGCTACTCGTCCGGACAGTTTTTACTACTCGCACGGATTCCACCTTTTCCCGGTACTCGCCCGGATTCGACAATTTCGGTACTCACACTGATTCTACCATTTTTCAGCTACTCGTCCGGAGAGTTTTTAGTACTCGACAGGATTCCACCTTTTCCCGGTACTCGCCCGGATTCGACAATCTTCTGGTACTCACACCGATTCTACCATTTTCGCTACTCGTCCTGAGAGTTTTAGTTACTCGTAGGATTCCACCTTTCCCGCGTACTCGCCCGGATTCGACAATTCTTCCGGTACTCACACTATTCTACCATTTTTCGCTACTCGTCCGGAGAGTTTTTATGTTACTCGCACGGATTCCACCTTTTCCCGGTACTCGCCCGGATTCGACAATTTTCTGGTACTCACACCGATTCTACCATTTTTCGCTACTCGTCCGGAAAGTTTTTATGTACTCGCACGGATTCCACCTTTTCCCGGTACTCGCCCGGATTCGACAATTTTCCGGTACTCACACTGATTCTACATTTTTCGCTACTCGTCCGGACAGTTTTTAGTACTCGCAGGATTCCACCTTTTCCCGGTACTCGTCCGGGATTCGACAATTTTCGGGTACTCACACCGATTCTACCATTTTTTCGCTACTCGTCCGGAGAGTTTTTAGGTACTCGCACGGATTCCACCTTTTCCCGGTACTCGCCCGGATTCGACAATTTTCCGATACTCACACTGATTCTACCATTTCTCGATTCTCGTCCGGAAAGATTTTTGGTTGTCGCGCGAATCCCACCTTTTACAGGTACTCGCCCGGATTCGACAATTTTCTTGTACTCACACTGATTCTACCATTTTTCGGTACTCGTCCGGACAGTTTTTAGGTACTCGCACGGATTCCACCTTTCCCCAGTACTCGCCCAGACTCAACAATTTTCCGGTACTCAAACTGATTCCAACATTTTTCACTACTCGTCCGGTCAGGTTTTAGGTACTTGCACGGATTCTACCTTTTCTCGATACTCGCCCGGATTTGACAATTTTCCGGTACTCACATTGATTCTACCATTTTTCGCTTCTCGTTCGGACAATTTTTATGTACTCGAATGGATTCCACCATTTCCCGGTACTCGCTCGGATTCCACAATTTTCTGATACTCACACTAATTCTACCATTTTTTGGTACTGGTCCAGACAGTTTTTAGGTGCACGCACGGATTCCACCTTTTCCCGGTACTTGCTCGGATTCGACAATTTTCTTGTACTCACACTGATTCTACCATTTTTCGCTACTCGTCCGGAGAGTTTTTAGTACTCGCACGGATTCCACCTTTTCCCGGTACTCGCCCCGATTCGACAATTTTCCGGTACTCACACTGATTCTACCATTTTTCGCTACTCGTCCGGACAGTTTTTAGGTACTCGCACGGATTCCACCTTTTCCCGGTACTCGCCCGGATTCGACAATTTTCGGTACTCACACTGATTCTACCATTTTTCGCTACTCGTCCGGACAGTTTTTAGGTACTCGCACGGATTCCACCTTTTCCCGGTACTCGCCCGGATTCGACAATTTTCTGGTACTCACACCGATTCTACCATTTTTCGCTACTCGTCCGGAGAGTTTTTAGGTACTCGCACGGATTCCACCTTTTCCCGGTACTCGCCCGGATTCGACAATTTTCGGTACTCACACTGATTCTACCATTTTTCGCTACTCGTCCGGACAGTTTTTAGGTACTCGCACGGATTCCACCTTTTCCCGGTACTCGCCCGGATTCGACAATTTTCTGGTACTCACACTGATTCTACCATTTTTCGCTACTCGTCCGGAGAGTTTTTAGTTACTCGCAACGGATTCCACCTTTTCCCGGTACTCGCCCGGATTCGACAATTTTCTGGTACTCACACCGATTCTACCATTTTTCGCTACTCGTCCGGACAGTTTTTAGGTACTCGCACGGATTCCACCTTTTCCCGGTACTCGCCCGGATTCGACAATTTTCCGGTACTCACACTGATTCTACCATTTTTCGGTACTCGTCCGGAGAGTTTTTAGGTACTCGCACGGATTCCACCTTTTCCCGGTACTCGCCCGGATTCGACAATTTTCGGTACTCACACTCGATTCTACCATTTTTCGCTACTCGTCGGAGAGTTTTTAGGTACTCGCACGGGATTCCACCTTTTCCCGGTACTCGCCCGGATTCGACAATTTTCCGGTACTCACACTGATTCTACCATTTTTCGCTACTCGTCCGGAGAGTTTTTATGTACTCGCACGGATTCCACCTTTTCCCGGTACTCGCTCGGATTCCACAATTTTCTGATACTCACACTAATTCTACCATTTTTTGGTACTGGTCCAGACAGTTTTTAGGTGCACGCACGGATTCCACATTTTCCCGGTACTTGCTCGGATTCGACAATTTTCTTGTACTCACACTGATTCTACCATTTTTCGCTTCTCGTCCGGACAGTTTTTCAGTACTCGCTTGGATTCCACCATTTCCCGGTACTCGCCCGGATTCCACAATTTTCTGATATTCACACTGATTCTACCATTTTTCGGTACTCGTTCGGACAGTTTTTAGGTACTCGCACGGATTCCACCTTTTCCTGGTACTAGCCCGGACGCAACCTTTTTTCGGTACTCACACTAATTCTACCATTTTTCGGTACTCGTCCGGACAGTTTTTCCGTACTCGCACGGATTCCACCTTTTCTTGGTACTCGCCCGGAGTCGAAAATTTTCCGATACTCACACCGATTCTACCATTTTTCAGTACTCGTCCGGACAGTATTTAGATACTCGTACGGATTCCACCTTTTCCCGGTACTCGCCAGGATTCCACCTTTATTTGGTACTCACACTGATTCTACCATTTTTCGTACTCGTCCGGACAGTTTTTAGGTACTCGCACGGATTCACCTTTTCCCAGGTACTCGCCCGATTCGACAATTTTTCGGTACTCACACTGATTCTACCATTTTTCGGTACTCGTCCGGACAGTTTTTAGGTACTCGCACGGATTCCACCTTTTCCCGGTACTCGCCCGGATTCGACAATTTTCCGGTACTCACACTGATTCTACCATTTTTCGGCTACTCGTCCGGACAGTTTTTAGTTACTCGCACGGATTCCACCCTTTTCCCGGTACTCGCCCGGATTCGCAATTTTCCGGTACTCACACCGATTCTACCATTTTTCGCTACTCGTCCAGAGAGTTTTTAGGTACTCGCACGGGATTCCACCTTTTCCCGGTACTCGCCCGGATTCAGACAATTTTCCGGGTACTCACACTGATTCTACCATTTTTCGCTACTCGTCGGGACAGTTTTTATGTACTCGAATGGATTCCACCATTTCTCGGTACTCGCTCGGATTCCACAATTTTCTGATACTCACACTAATTCTACCATTTTTTGGTACTGGTCCAGACAGTTTTTAGGTGCACGCACGGATTCCACATTTTCCCGGTACTTGCTCGGATTCGACAATTTTCTTGTACTCACACTGATTCTACCATTTTTCGCTTCTCGTCCGGACAGTTTTTTAGTACTCGCTTGGATTCCACCATTTCCCGGTACTCGCCCGGATTCCACAATTTTCTGATACTCACACTGATTCTACCATTTTTCGGTACTCATTCGGACAGTTTTTAGGTACTCGCACGGATTCCACCTTTTCCTGGTACTAGCCCGGACGCAACCTTTTTTCGGTACTCACACTAATTCTACCATTTTTCGGTACTCGTCCGGACAGTTTTCCGTACTCGCACGGATTCCACCTTTTCCTGGTACTCGCCCGGAGTCGAAAATTTTCCGTACTCACACCGATTCTACCATTTTTCCTACTCGTCCGAGAGTTTTTAGGTACTCGCACGGATTCCACCTTTTCCCGGTACTCGCCCGGATTCGACAATTTTTGGTACTCACACTGATTCTACCATTTTTCGCTACTCGTCCGGACAGTTTTTAGGTACTCGCACGGATTCCACCTTTTCCCGGTACTCGTCCGGATTCGACAATCTTCGGTACTCACACCGATTCTACCATTTTTCGCTACTCGTCCGGAGAGTTTTTAGTTACTCGCACGGATTCCACCTTTTCCCGGTACTCGCCCGGATTCGAACAATCTTTCCGGTACTCACACTGATTCTTACCATTTTTCGCTACTCGTCGGAGAGTTTTTATGTACTCGCACGGATTCCACCTTTTCCAGGTACTCGCCCGGATTCGACAATTTCCGGTACTCACACTATTCTACCATTTTTCGCTACTCGTCCGGAGAGTTTTTAGTTACTCGAGCACGGATTCACCTTATCCCGGTACTCGCCTGGATTCGAAAATTTTTCGGTACTCACACTGATTCTACCATTTTTCGCTACTCGTTCGGACAGTTTTTAGGTACTCGAACGAATTCCACATTTTCCCTGTACTCGCCCGGATTTGACAATTTTCCGGTACTCACATTGATTCTACCATTTTTCGCTTCTTGTTTGGACAGTTTTTATGAACTCGAATGGATTCCACCATTTCCCGGTACTCGCTCGGATTCCACAATTTTCTGATACTCACACTAATTCTACCATTTTTTGGTACTGGTCCAGACAGTTTTTAGGTGCACGCACGGATTCCACATTTTCCCGGTACTTGCTCGGATTCGACAATTTTCTTGTACTCACACTGATTCTACCATTTTTCGCTTCTCGTCCGGACAGTTTTTCAGTACTCGCTTGGATTCCACCATTTCCCGGTACTCGCCCGGATTCCACAATTTTCTGATACTCACACTGATTCTACCATTTTTCGGTACTCGTTCGGACAGTTTTTAGGTACTCGCCACGGAATTCCACCTTTTCCTGGTACTAGCCCGGACGCAACTTTTTTCGGTACTCACACTAATTCCTACCATTTTTCGGTACTCGGTAATCCCCGGGAACAGTTTTTCCGTTCACTCTGCAGCGGATTCCCACCTGTTCTTGGTACTCGCCCGGGAGTCGAAATTTTCCGATACTCACACCGATTCTACACATTTTTCAGTACTTCGTCCGGGACAGTTTTGTAGGTAACTCGTACGGATTCCACCATTTTCCCGGTAACTACGCCCGGATTCCACCTTCATTTTGGTACTCACACTGATTCTACCAATTTTTTCGGTACTCGTCTGGACAGTTTTTTAGGAATCGCACGGATTCGACTAATTTTTCGCGTACTAGCACACTGACTCTACCATTTTTCAGGCTACTCGTCTGGAAAATTTTTAGGTACTCGCACGGATTCCTCCTTTTCGCTCTACTCGGCCCGGATCGACAATTTTCCGGTACTCAACATGATTCTACACTTTTTCGGTACGTCGTCCGGGACAGTTTTTAGGTTAACTAGCACAGATCCACCTATACACACTGATTCTACCATTTTTTTTCGGTACTCTCGGAATCTCTCTCCC